>CAHIKZ030001158.1:2007500-2035000 GCA_903632075.3 Acanthosepion pharaonis
ATATATATATATATATATATATATATATATATATATATATATATATATGTGTGTGTGTGTGTGTGTGAGAGAGAGAGAGAGAGAGAGAAGAGTGAAAAACAGCGAGGGGTGAACGAGAGTTTAAATCTAATTATTTTTAGTCTTAAACAGCTCTGTTCTCATTAATCTTACAAAAGACATATGTACATTTCCTCGTGAAAATATTAAATATTAAACGTTTTAACAAGATCGTTTCACGTTTATAGCAGCTACAAAAAGAATGCGATTACCTTTACTTAATGTCAAAGCAAACGTGTGTATATCGAAAATACAAATATTTGACATTTCATATCGAATCTTTCGAATATTATTCACTTTGATTTGCGTATAACGGCGACATTTTACTGGTGTGAATAAACAGATGCGTACATGCATGTGTAATTGATAGATAGATAGATAGATAGATAGATAGATAGATAGATAGATCGAAACAGACTGAAATAGATAGATAGATAGATAGATAGATAGATAGATAGATAGATAGAAATAGACTGAAATAGAAACAGACTGAGATAGATAGATAGATAGATAGATAGATAGATAGATAGATAGATAGATCGAAACAGACTGAAAAATAGATAGATAGATAGATAGATGAAATAGACTGAAATAGAAACAGACTGAAATAGAAATAGACTGAGATAGATAGATAGATAGATAGATAGATAGATAGATAGATAGATAGATATTAATTTCTTCATTCTACCTTCGACTTCTCAACAAATTTAACACTTTTTTTTTCATTTCTTGGCGAATCCGACGAAAGGACAAGCACTATTGTGTAAAGCCAATCTTGCACATGGAGTGCAATTGCATGCCTGCTTAGAAAATCAACATTCGAAATTGCTTTGTACAGGGACTTTGAACAACGACCTCAGTAATGGAGTAAAATAGGTGTTTGTTTGTTTGTTTGTTTTTTTCTTGTGGTGGTGGGGGGCGATCTCTTTTTCGTTCTTTCAGTCTTGTTTCTCTCTCTCTCTCTCTCTCTCTCTCTCTCTCTCTCTCTCTCTATCTATCTATCTATCTATCTATCTACCTCAGTGTACTCATACATATCGATCTCAGTGTCTATCCCAGTTTGTTGGTATCTATCTAGGTATTTCGCTCTCTCATTCTCTCTTTTATACCTATCTGTCTATCTATCTATCTATTTATCTATCTATCTATCTATCTGTCTGTCTGTCAATCTATCTATCTGTCAGATCATATCATATCTCTCTATCTCAGTCAAGTTCTATCTATCTATCTGACTTTTCCTATCTATCTATAAATTTTATATCTATGTATATCTGACGTTTCCTATCTATCTATCTATCTATCTATCTGACTTTTCCTATCTATCTCATTCTGTTTCTATCTATCTATCTGACTTTTCCTATCTATCTATCTATCTATCTATAACTTTTTATATCTATCTATATCTGACGTTTCCTATCTATCTATCTATCTATCTATCTATCTATCTATCTATCTATCTGACTTTTCCTATCTATCGATCTATCTATCTATCTATCTATCTATCTATCTATCTATCTGACTTTTCCTATCTATCTATCTATCTATCTGTCAGATCATATATATCCCAATTCAGTCAGGTTCTATCTATCTATCTATCTATCTGACTTTTCCTATCAATCTATCTATAAATTTTATATCTATCTATCTATCTATCTATCTATCTATCTATCTATCTATCTATGTATCTGACTTTTCCTATCTATCTATCTATCTATCTATCTATCTATCTATCTGACTTTTCCTATCTATCTATCTATCTATCTATAAATTTTTATATCTATCTATGTCTGACTTTTCCTATCTATCTATCTATCTATCTATCTATCTATCACCTCTTTCTCTCTCAAGATTTCCTGTTCGGAGAATCGGCATCCAAAATATTTGATTTTGCCTGTACTTGAACACTAAACTCGAGTAACAGTGAAAAATTTCTTTTTCAGCAACAAAACAAACTTTATTTTCTTCTTCTTCTTCTTCTTCTTCTTCTTCTTCTTCTTCTTCTTCTTCTTCTTCTTCTTCTTCTTCTTCTTCTTCTTCTTCTTCTTCTTCTTCTTCTTCTTCTTCTTCTTCTTCTTCTTCTTCTTCTTCTTCTTCTTCTTCTTCTTCTTCTTCTTCTTCTTCTTCTTCTTCTTCTTCTTCTTCTTCTTCTTCTTCTTCTTCTTCTTCTTCTTCTTCTTCTTCTTCTTCTTCTTCTTCTTCTTCTTCTTCTTCTTCTTCTTCTTCTTCTTCTTCTTCTTCTTCTTCTTCTTCTTCTTCTTCTTCTTCTTCTTCTTCTTCTTCTTCTTCTTCTTCTTCTTCTTCTTCTTCTTCTTCTTCTTCTTCTCTTCTTCTTCTTCTTCTTCTTCTTCTTCTTCTTCTTCTTCTTCTTCTTCTTCTTCTTCTTCTTCTTCTTCTTCTTCTTCTTCTTCTTCTTCTTCTTCTTCTTCTTCTTCTTCTTCTTCTTCTTCTTCTTCTTCTTCTTCTTCTTCTTCTTCTTCTTCTTCTTCTTCTTCTTCTTCTTCTTCTTCTTCTTCTTCTTCTTCTTCTTCTTCTTCTTCTTCTTCTTCTTCTTCTTCTTCTTCTTCTTCTTCTTCTTCTTCTTCTTCTTCTTCTTCTTTCTTCTTCTTCTTCTTCTTCTTCTTCTTCTTCTTCTTCTTCTTCTTCTTCTTCTTCTTCTTCTTCTTCTTCTTCTTCTTCTTCTTCTTCTTCTTCTTCTTCTTCTTCTTCTTCTTCTTCTTCTTTATTTCTTCTTCTTCTTCTTCTTCTTCTTCTTCTTCTTCTTCTTCTTCTTTATCCTACTTCATTTCTTCTTCTTCTTCTTCGTCTTCTTCTTCTTCTTCTTCTTCATCATCTTCTTCTTCTTCTTCTTCTTCTTCTTCTTCTTCTTCTTCTTCTTCTTCTTCTTCTTCTTCTTCTTCTTCTTCTTCTTCTTCTTCTTCTTCTTCTTCTTCTTCTTCTTCTTCTTCTTCTTCTTCTTCTTCTTCTTCTTCTTCTTCTTCTTCTTCTTCTTCTTCTTCTTCTTCTTCTTCTTCTTCTTCTTCTTCTTCTTCTTCTATTTCTTCTTCTTCTTCTTCTTCTTCTTCTTCTTCTTCTTCTTCTTCTTCTTCTTCTTCTTCTTCTTCTTCTTCTTCTTCTTCTTCTTCTTCTTCTTCTTCTTCTTCTTCTTTCTTCTTCTTCTTCTTCTTCTTCTTCTTCTTCTTCTTCTTCTTCTTCTTCTTCTTCTTCTTCTTCTTCTTCTTCTTCTTCTTCTTCTTCTTCTTCTTCTTCTTCTTCTTCTTCTTCTTCTTCTTCTTCTTCTTCTTCTTCTTCTTCTTCTTCTTCTTCTTCTTCTTCTTCTTCTTCTTCTTCTTCTTCTTCTTCTTCTTCTTCTTCTTCTTCTTCTTCTTCTTCTTCTTCTTCTTCTTCTTCTTCTTCTTCTTCTTCTTCTTCTTCTTCTTCTTCTTCTTCTTCTTCTTCTTCTTCTTCTTCTTCTTCTTCTTCTTCTTCTTCTTCTTCTTCTTCTTCTTCTTCTTCTTCTTCTTCTTCTTCTTCTTCTTCTTCTTCTTCTTCTTCTTCTTCTTCTTCTTCTTCTTCTTCTTCTTCTTCTTCTTCTTCTTCTTCTTCTTCTTCTTCTTCTTCTTCTTCTTCTTCTTCTTCTTCTTCTTCTTCTTCTTCTTCTTCTTCTTCTTCTTCTTCTTCTTCTTCTTCTTCTTCTTCTTCTTCTTCTTCTTCTTCTTCTTCTTCTTCTTCTTCTTCTTCTTCTTCTTCTTCTTCTTCTTCTTCTTCTTCTTCTTTCTAAGTTTACCTCTTTTCTTCTCATATCATTCTCCTCCTCCACCTGTAACCTCTCCTCTCTCTCTCTCCCATCTGGTCAATTTCTCCCTCTTCCCTTTCATTTTAACCCACCGCAGTCGAAAGCGTTCCGACATCACTAATATTCTTTTCAGGCAGTGTCACCATAGAAACGCCACAATGACAACCGATATCAATGATAAACAAATCCTGATTGGTTGGCGATTACAAGAGATGCGATGATGTCAGGCTCGCCTACCGGAACGTGCCGCCTCTCTCGCCTTGTGTCCACTCAGCTACAATTAGCTCCTTTAATAATCAACACACGGTTCAATGTACATCTGATTTTTTAAATAGCCACTCCTCATCTATCTATCTATCTATCTATCTATCTATCTATCTATCTATCTATCTATATATCTATCTATCTATCTATCTCAGTCTGTTCATTATCTATCTATCTATCTATCTATCTATTTATCTATCTATCTATCTATCTGACTGGCTCTTCACTATCTAGCTATCTCAGTCAGTCCATTATCTATCTATCTATCTATCTATCTATCTATCTATCTATCTATCTCATTCTGTTTCTATCTATCTATCTTTCCCTGTCTGTCCATTATCTATCTATCTATCTATCTATCTATCTATCTATCTCAGTCTGTTCATTATCTATCTATCTATCTATCTATCTATCTATCTATCTATCTGACTGGCTCTTCACTATCTAGCTATCTCAGTCAGTCCAGTCTATCTATCTATCTATCTATCTATCTATCTATCTATCTATCTATCTATCTATCTCATTCTGTTTCTATCTATCTATCTTTCCCTGTCTGTCCATTATCTATCTATCTATCTATCTATCTATCTATCTATCTATCTATCTATGTCTGTCCATTATCTCTCTCTCTCTATCTATCTATCTATCTATTTGACTGGCTCTTCACTATCTATCTATCTATCTCTGTCCATTATCTATCTATCTATCTATCTATCTATCTATCTATCTATCTATAAATTTTTATATCTATCTATGTCTGACTTTTCCTATCTATCTATCTATCTATCTATCTATCCCATCCTTCCCTATTTATTTATTTTTGATTTCTCAAATATCTCACTATTGTATACGGCTCAACTCACTCCTTCCTTTCCACAATAAGTGTTTAGTCCCCCTCAGACTCTCTTTCTTTTCCATTCTCTCTCTTCACGAATTGTTTCATTTTCCTTCATTCTCTCCATCCCTCGCTCTATTAATAACAATAAAAACATCACCGTTACGATGTAACGCCTTTCTCTCTCTACTACCATCTGCCCACCTTTCTCTCTCTCTCTCTCTCTCTTTCTCTCTCTCTCTTTATCTCTTTCTCTATCTCTTAAACACGCACGTACGCACATTCACACACATGAAAACACATATACTCAATCGTGCGTCGAAACACATACAAGCATATACGACAAACACACACATACACACACACGGACACACACGCAGAAACCAACGCTTAAAGAAAATTCAGGCAAACATACACTTACACGCACGTGTACACACGCACACACACATACAGAAACACACACTATATGTTTTATTTAACTCAATATGCAGCAGCTGGGATAGTTTAGATAGTTTAAATATACAAATATACATCTCTCTCTCTCTCTCTCTTTTTCTCTCTCTCTCTCTTTCTCACAAACACACACAGGCATACCCTTTCCTTTCTTTTTAGCTTATTGTCTTTCCTTTGTTTCTATCCCATCTTTTCCTCTGCTTCTCTCTCTCACTTTGCCTATCTATCTATCTATCTATCTATCTATCTATCTATCTATCTATCTATCTAAAACTGGAATAGGTTATCTATAATATACTGTGCTTCGCAGGCGAATCGATGTGGGGTTATGGTTAGCGAGTATATTCTGCTATTGAATAGCAGGTTCAATCCTCACTGCAGTACCATATACAAATTTTGACATGAAATAGCGCAATAAGGATTTACGTGGAAAACTGACCATCCGAGCTGACCTTCTTTCTCTCTCTCTCTCTCTGTCTCTTTCTGCTTATTCGAAATAGGTTGTTTTTATCAATCTGTCTCTCTTTCATCTTCCTATCTATATAAGCTCTATCTATCTATCCCTCTCTCCCAGTCTACCTGATTGTTCTCACAGTCAACTGATAAGGAGTTACACACAATTTTTAAACGTGTTTATTTGGTTAGTATTCAGAGAAAATTTTCATCCATGGTATTTTTTCATGATGAAGCTTTTCCGTTTGGCAATTTACAAATTCAACTTCTGCAGATGTATTTGCCTTTCTCTCTCACTTTGCCCATCTGGCTCATACTATCTATCTATCTATCTATCTATCTATCTATCTGTCTGACTGGCTCTTCATTATCTATCTATCTATCTATCTATCTATCTATCTATCTATCTATCTATCTATCTATCTCATTCTGTTCACATAAAGTACTATAGGCTGACCCGGAAACTCTCCTGATTTAAATCCAATGGAGACTCTGTGGTCAATCTGCAAGGAACGACTTCGTGGAATGGGCATACGAACTACTAACATGTGCACTGGGTCATGTTTCATTGGAAAATACGGAAAAATATAATTAATAACGGAATTATTCATTTTGTTTCAATTAATCTTCACAAGAGTGTGTCTATCTATCTATCTATCTATCTATCTATCTATCTATCTATCTATCTATCACACAGAATACAGGGGCAATTTAAATTTTTTGTAGGGTGGACGGGTCCCACTAACATCAATTATTTTCTGTTAGTTTCTTTTTTATATTTTGTTTGTATTGGCATTTATTGGCAACTGGTCTAGGAGAAGGACAACTCCGAATTCAAAACCTGCGGAGGGTCGTTTGGGGACCTTGTGGCACTTAGTGCACCAGATCTCTGAATTCGACCCTTCAAAAAGTGTGGATGGTCCTGCACAAAGCCTTCACCACTACAATCAAATCTCATGTGTCGTTGTCGGGCTGTCGCTTTCCTAGGAGCTGATCTGCTTGACCCTCCATGTACGTCGGATTCGACGGGAGAGTCGAGTATATATATATATATATATATATATATATATATATATATATATAAGAGAGAGAGGGCGAGAGAGAGAGAGAGAGAGGGGTAGATAAATCTCTTTCCATATCAAATTTACTTGCCTATCTCATGTTGACATGTTGACATCTCTATCTACCATTGTCTATTCGTCGTATCTACATTTATATATATATCTTTTATATATATATATATATATATTAAGAAATGGACAAGGTCCGACAATTTATTTATTAAAGACATTTTTTTTTATTTTAACGTTTTTATTTATAGATACAAGTATTTAAGCAAATGCTCTGTTTATGATAAACAGTATTAAATAACATTTACCGGCCTGAATGTCCGAGAAATTTTCATAGAAAATTTTCTGTCAAAAGAACGAATATTTTCTATGAAAATTTCTCGGACATTCAGGCCGGTAAATGTTATTTAATACTGTTTATCATAAACATTTGCTTAAATATTTTGTATCTATAAAAACAACGTTAAATATATATATATATATATATATATATATATATATATGTGATATTATATGAAATATATATATATATATATATATATATATATATATATATATATATATATATATATATATATATATATATGAAAAGATTGCTTAACTTTCAAAATATCAATTTTTATCCCGACATCTATGTTTCTTAGCAAAATTTCCAATCTTCAGGAGAAATAAGGAAACAACTTATATACATATATACATATATATATATATATATATATATATAGGGGGGGTATGTGTGTGTGCATGTGCGTTTGTGTGTGCGCCTGTGTGTGTTGTAAGCTAGAAAGGGTTACTGAATGAGGAATAACCCAAACGGAAGTTGGAAATGAAATGGTAATCTTTATAACATCAACAAAATACAATACTCGCCAGCGGCATGAAGTAGGTAAACCACTGCTAGTAGTGGACTGCTTATACAACATATTACCTCCGCCCACCACTTACAATAGTGTCCACCCTATTTATGATGATTTGGGCATACCCATTAGCGTCCATAGGTACGGTATATAATAGTGTGTGTGTGCTTTTTTTTATTATTTGAGATTTGAATAGAGTTTAGAACACGAATCTTCAACAGAATGGAGAAAGTAATTCTTGATAGTGGATGTGCACTGCTGATGAGTCCCAAAAAGGAAGAAACGTGCTTTCTGTTGAGGATTTTTTTTTCAGTGTGAATTAAGTCTACAGAACTGTGAATTCGGCAGATTTAATACTACAAATGTGCTCTCTTGATTAATAAGAAATATTGTCACGTTAAAAATTAAATCCATTTATTCCTTTTATATATATATGGTAGTAAAATTGTCCAAATCGTGTAAAAGCAAAATTGTCCAGTTATTAGATTAAGTTTTGAACCGTTGTATGCTAGAAATTATTAATTATATCTTCCTTATTTACATTATTCGGACTATTGTCCTCATCTTATCCGCCATATTTATTATAACGTTTCGGACGTTGTACGCTCCGGCCTTCTTCAGGTGGTTGGAATGTCGAACTGAAACCTTTATTTCGCTCACTGGGGTAGACTGTTCTAGAGGTGAAGGGGTTACCAGAGAAAATACAAAGGATCTGTGGTCCATATAACATCAGGACAACCTTCAAAAACTTGACGACACTTCGCAGATATTTCTCCCGAGTAAGACCCCGCCCCACATAGAGGAGAACATGACTAAAGACTGTGTGTACGCTATCCCGTGCAGCTGTGGAAAGAAATATAAAGGGGAGACAGGCTGCCCCCTTAAGGTAAGGCTTCAAGAACACAAGAAAGTTGTAACACGAGGGGAAGTGGAAAAATCAGGTGTGGCTGAACACATATGGAGAGAAAAGGGAGATCACCGCCTTCTGTGGGACCAGGTTGAGATCATAGACAAAAAACACCATTGGAAAATTCGTAAACTTAATGAATCAGCACATATGCTAGGCCACAAAAATCTCCTGAGCCGACCAAGCATAGAAATGAATACAAAATGGGAACCAGTAATATGGGGTGTCAGAAAAAAAGCGATAGTAACAACAAAAATTTCAATATGAGCTCTGGTAAAAAAATGACTACTATAGACATTAGGTTTATAATACCCTCAAGGACACATGGTACAGTGGATAAAGGCGTTAGTTAGATCCAGTGACAAAGAGTATAAGTTCAATACACGGTTAAGGCAGTGGAGAACTTTCAGAGGGAAATTAACAGGAGATAAATGGCACGTGGAACTAGAACAGTCTACCCCAGTGAGCGAAATAAAGGGTTCAGTTCAACATTTCAACCATCTGAAGAAGACCGGAGAGTACAACGTCCGAAACGTTGTAAAAAATATGCCGTCAAAGATGAGGATAAAAGTCCGAATAATGTAAATAATGTACATAATATCTCATCTCAGAAATATAGACAGATCCTGAAAGGCCGAAACGTTGTAATAAATATGCCGTCAAAGATGAGGACAATAGTCCGAATAATGTAAATAATGTACATAATACCTCATCTCAGAAATATAGACCGATACTGAAAGGCCGAAACGTTGTAATAAATATGGCGACAAAGATGAGGACAATAGTCCGAATAATGTAAATAATGTACATAATATCTCATCTCAGAAATATAGACAGATACTGAAAGGCCGAAACGTTGTAATAAATATGCCGTCAGAGATGAGGACAATAGTCCGAATGATGTAAATAATGTACATAATATCTCATCTCAGAAATATAGACAGATATTGAAAGGCCGAAACGTTGTAATAAATATGGCGACAAAGATGAGGACAATAGTCCGAATAATGTAAATAGTGTACATAATACCTCATCTCAGAAATATAGACAGATACTGAAAGGCCGAAACGTTGTAATAAATATGGCGACAAAGATGAGGACAATAGTCCGAATAATGTAAATAATGTACATAATACCTCGTCTCAGAAATATAGACAGATATTGAAAGGCCGAAACGTTGTAATAAATATGGCGACAAAGATGAGGACAATAGTCCGAATAATGTAAATAATGTACATAATATCTCATCTCAGAAATATAGACAGATATTGAAAGGCCGAAACGTTGTAATAAATATGGCGACAAAGATGAGGACAATAGTCCGAATAATGTAAATAATGTACATAATACCTCATCTCAGAAATATAGACAGATATTGAAAGGCCGAAACGTTGTAATAAATATGGCGACAAAGATGAGGACAATAGTCCGAATAATGTAAATAATGTACATAATATTTCATCTCAAAAATATAGACAGATATTGAAAGGCCGAAACGTTGTAATAAATAAGGCGACAAAGATGAGGACAATAGTCCGAATAATGTAAATAATGTACATAATATTTCATCTCAGAAATATAGACAGATATTGAAAGGCCGAAACGTTGTAATAAATATGGCGACAAAGATGAGGACAATAGTCCGAATAATGTAAATAATGTACATAATACCTCATATCAGAAATATAGACAGATACTGAAAGGCCGAAACGTTGTAATAAATATGGCGACAAAAGATGAGGACAATAGTCCGAATAATGTAAATAATGTACATAATATTTCATCTCAGAAATATAGACAGATATTGAAAGGCCGAAACGTTGTAATAAATAAGGCGACAAAGATGAGGACAATAGTCCGAATAATGTAAATAATGTACATAATATTTCATCTCAGAAATATAGACAGATATTGAAAGGCCGAAACGTTGTAATAAATATGGCGACAAAGATGAGGACAATAGTCCGAATAATGTAAATAATGTACATAATACCTCATCTCAGAAATATAGACAGATATTGAAAGGCCGAAACGTTGTAATAAATATGGCGACAAAGATGAGGACAATAGTCCGAATAATGTAAATAATGTACATAATATTTCATCTCAGAAATATAGACAGATATTGAAAGGCCGAAACGTTGTAATAAATAAGGCGACAAAGATGAGGACAATAGTCCGAATAATGTAAATAATGTACATAATATTTCATCTCAGAAATATAGACAGATATTGAAAGGCCGAAACGTTGTAATAAATATGGCGACAAAGATGAGGACAATAGTCCGAATAATGTAAATAATGTACATAATACCTCATCTCAGAAATATAGACAGATACTGAAAGGCCGAAACGTTGTAATAAATATGGCGACAAAGATGAGGACAATAGTCCGAATAATGTAAATAATGTACATAATATTTCATCTCAGAAATATAGACAGATATTGAAAGGCCGAAACGTTGTAATAAATAAGGCGACAAAGATGAGGACAATATTCCGAATAATGTAAATAATGTACATAATATTTCATCTCAGAAATATAGACAGATATTGAAAGGCCGAAACGTTGTAATAAATATGGCGACAAAAGATGAGGACAATAGTCCGAATAATGTAAAATAATGTACATAATATTTCATCTCAGAAATATAGACAGATATTGAAAGGCCGAAACTTTGTAATAAATAAGGCGACAAAGATGAGGACAATAGTCCGAATAATGTAAATAATGTACATAATATTTCATCTCAGAAATATAGACAGATATTGAAAGGCCGAAACGTTGTAATAAATATGGCGACAAAGATGAGGACAATAGTCCGAATAATGTAAATAATGTACATAATACCTCATCTCAGAAATATAGACAGATATATCTTACTTGAATTCCTCGAAGTTTTTATAACACTATTGGACTCAAATAAGAGTGTATTTAGCAGTAAATTGAAATGTTAATCCCTCTTCCTGTTGTGACCTTCTGATTCAGTTTTCCTCTCTACCTTTCCCTTTCTTTTAAGCTTATTCACCGTTCTCTTCAATGAACTTTGAAAGTGGAAGCCAGAGGATGAATGCTGGTACAAGTTCTAAAGGCCTGAATGATCTTTTTCAGCTCACCATTGCTCATTTGGGAAGACATTTGATTCAAAACGATTTTAACAGATTCTCTTTCTAGCCGAATTTTCATTGATTCTTATGACATATTATGTCAAGATGGCTAAATGTCTTACCTGAAAACCTGGAAAAAAGGAAACTTAATTAATTTAGTAATTTTTTAGATATTAAACATTACGTGGGATAGACAATTATCGCATGGTGTTACACGATTTCGAAAATTTTGCTGTTACACACAGTATATATATATATATATATATATATATATATATATTGTGTATTTAGGCAGCATTTTTTCATCCATACATCTTTCATTAAATAATATTTAATTTTTAATTGATTTTCTTTCTTCGTTTATTGAAGACAATGTTCACTTTTATATATATATATATATATATATATATATATATATATATATATATATATATATATATTTATACATGTGTGTGTGTGTGTGTGGTTTTCTCATTGACGCTTTTTCCTAACATATGTAATTTTTGTAAATACAATTACAGAGCTCATTGCTAGTGAACAAAGATTTTTTCGTGTAAACTTAGCGGGAAAAAATGAAGACGCTCCTCGTTATTTTATCATTTCCATGTGTCATTCCCCCTTCGATAAATTTAAAAGCTTTCGCATCTGATATGAAATGTATTCAACTGGAAAGTAAGGTTTGTCTTTTCCTTGTGTTTTAGGGGGTCGTTGGCGAATGCATTTCTCTGGCAGACTCGTCGTAAATCGATCATGTCACAGTTATCGGACTTTTATTTGGTTCTTGTTTTGTTTATTTTGGGTTTTTTTCTGTACCCCGAGATGGCATCGGTTATTCGGATCCTTGAAGGTTGGGCTTTATTTCATGAGAAATAAAAACAAATCAGTTATTTTAATGCATGTAATAGATAGATAGATAGATAGATAGAAAGATAAAGAGACTGAGATAGATAGATTGATAAATATATAGATAAAGAGACTGAGATAGATAGATAGATAGATAGATAGATAGATAGATAGATAGATAGATAGATAGATGATAGATAGGAACACTGAGAAAGAAAGGAACAGGCTGATATATATATATATATATATATATATATATATATATATATATATAGAGAGAGAGAGAGAGAGAGAGAGAGAGAGAAGTACCGAGATAGAAAAAGAAAAGAAAGAACGATAGCTAAAGAGCCTGAGATTTGAACACACTGATATATATATATATATATATATATATATATATATATATATATATATATATATATATATATATATATGAAAACTGTATGAGGAAGGTGCTTTGGGATCTCTGAGGATGAGTGGTGAACCTAAATAAAATTAAATGACCTTAAATAGTTTAAATTACCTTATCACCTCCAATGTCGAGACTCAACTGTGTGTCTGTCCGCCTATTTTTGTGTTTGCTATACTTATATCTATATTAAAAGTGTTTGATGTAGTTATTTTTAAATATGCATAAACACACCCACACCTACACACATATATATGTGTGGGGGTGGGGGTGTGTAATAAAGAAAGAAATATCATAAAAATTAATGTTAGTCAACGGGTTTCGTCATTTTAAGTACTTTATCAAGGCAAATATATGGAATTTATTCTGCAATAACTATTTCTAGCAGAAAATTAAGAATTTATATTGTTTTTTTTTTTTTAAGCGTTTCACCCCAAGGAAGGCGAGAAGCCACTAAGACGCAACGGGTTACAGAAAATTTGGCGCAAGATCAGATAGGAGTGATAGAGGAAAGGATGAGGAGAAGGACTGTGGATAGATCAAGGCAACTGGAGATGTCAATTGACATTACATTTGAATAGTTGGAGATTATAGCTCTCATGCAAACTGGAATAGGGAAGGAAGTTCCACAGGTGAGAGGTGCGAGACATGAAGCTATTAGAGTAGAAGAGACGGCTACATTTAGTAGTTTCGACAGTGAAAGGGTGAGAGCGGGATGCCAGCCTCGTCGGGCGCTTGAATTCATGAAGTCTGGGAACCAGCGAAAGCAGCTCATCAGAGCAATTACCATGAAAGTATTTGTAAAACAGACAGAGGGAGGCGACGGCGCGTCTGTGAGAAAGTGACTGTAGACGAGATGCCAGAGCAGGGCCAATTATATTGCATATCCGCCTCTGGAGCCTATCAAGAACCCCGAGGCAAACAGAAGGGGCTCCATATATGGCAGCAATATTCCATGCAAGGGCGAATTGTTACAGATATATTTTAGTTATATCTGAAATTTTACACCTCCACCCCATATATATATATATATATATATATATATATATATATATATATATATATATAATTCATCGAGTCTGAAAGAAACCTCAACAGAATGCAGAAAGCACTGGACGGTCCTATATTTGGGACTCATCAGCAGTGCGCATCCATTAGCGAGAATTGAAACCCTGACAGTTAAATTGTCAATCAAATATCATACCAATTTGGGACTACTGAATTACTTAAATATAATTATCAAATCCTCCTAATAATTTCTATCATATATATATATATTGATACATGTTTCATTAAATAATATAGTCAAGTGTTGTCTATTTATTTTATGTAAATTCTTTTCATATCGTCTGATAAAGTTAATAACATTATCATTAAACCAGAAAGAAAATCACAATATTGATACATATTTTTTAAATCTATCTAAGCTTTCGGCTTACATAAGCCAGTATCAAAGATGACAACTACATTACAACATATTAAGCAATACACGGACAAAACATGTGATGATAGTCTGTTTCTGTTTACATGGATTATTTCCAAGCAACTCGTGCATATAAGACGCTGGAAGCGAAAATCGGATTACCTAAATTTGCCTAAACTATATATATATATATATATATATATATATATATATATATATATATATATATATATATATATATATACCCAAGTATAGGATTGGTGTATACGGAATAAATTCCGTTCTACATTCAATTTATATTTACTTGATAAGACACCGGAAGTGTTGAAACGAAATGCCTACTTCGTAACATTTTTATGCTATAATTTTTCGAATAAATGATTTTATATATATATATATATATATATATATATATATATGAATTTTGAGACAGTTTTATGTTTATTTATACATTCTTTTAATAGATACCAATATTTAAGTAAATGCTCTGTTTATAATAAACAGTATTAAACAACATTTACCGGCTTGAATGTCCGAGGAATTTTCATAGAAAATATTCGTCCTCCGACAGGAATCGAACCTGTATCCTATACGGAACTGTCATATAGCCTGACGTGCCTTTAACCGATTTGACCACAGAGGAGCGTTCTTGTTAGCAAGGTCGAATTTACTGCCTTTAAACTTCAAGCTTCCATGATTCTCTCACGTACGGTCATATCTGCTCAAAGCGTATCCAAATGTAAACAAATGACCTCACACTTTATGAAATGGACAAAGTCCGACAGTTATTTTAAGACATTTTTATGTTTATACATTCTTAAAATAATTGTCGTTTAAAGGCACGTCAGGCTATACGGCAGTTCCGTATAGGATACAGGTTCGGTTCCTATAATAATAATTTAAGCATTTACTTAAATATTTGTATCTATAAAAAGAATGTTAACATAAAAACGTCTTAAAATAATTGTCCATAATTTTGTCCATTTCATAATATATATGAATCTATTCATCTTAAACGTGATCATCCAGCATGTTATTTTACATTGGAAACTGATAAATGTAGCCGTAAGTTCTATAGAAATAGTTTCTTTCCCTCATTTCGAATTCGCTCCCCGCCTCTTGTTTTCCTCGCTACATAATTCTGTCTCCATGATTTCTATTCCTTTTATTCTCCTTCCTCCTCCGCAAATTTTCTCAGTTTCTTTCGTTCACATTAAGTCCTTGCGTCTTGGCGGTTTTAACGTCTATTGAAGGCTATTGGAGTGTCTTTAAATTGACTTTACCTTGGGCAATCGCATGTTCTTCGACAACCCGGCCGTCAGACCTGAAAGTTTTATGACCATCACTGACATAAGTCCGCTGCAGGTCAGTTTGGAATGACATCAAGCACAATCGGCATTATTCTGTCGATTTTCATGTGATCTCAGATGACTAACAAATTCAGCCCGACATAAAAAAAAATCCTTCCCGCATATGTGTTTATATGTTCGTGTATGGGGGACTATATTTTAAGCTTGTTGGCGTAGTGATTTATCAGTGTGCGTGTTTCCAAATGTATAGAATATATAGATTGATAAACCGTGTGCAGTAAATTTGCATCCGGTTATTAACAAAATGCACCTTTCTTGGCGGATCTTCTGTTTTTGCAATGTGGGGGGTACTTTTTTTTCTTTCTTTTTTAAGCATTTAACCCCAAGCAAGGCGGGAGTGCCACTAGCACGCAAGGCCTTGTAGAAGGTGAGAGCAAGAGTAAAGAGCCATGTTTGAGGAAAGGATAAAGAGAAGGACAGTGAACAAGATCAAGACAACAGAAGATGACGCTTAACATTACATTTGAATATTTGAAGGTTATAGCTATCAGGGAAGTAAGTAAGAGGAAGGGAGTTTCACAGACGGGAAGTGCGAGAGAAGAAGCCTTTGGAATAGAAGAGACGGCTACATTTTACCGTTTCGAAAGTGAAAGGTTCCGAGATGCCAACCTAGTAGCACGCTTAAATTAAAAACAAAAGCGTAGGGAAAAGGAATGAGTTCTGTCAGACTGTGTCCAGGCACATTTGCTCCCCGCTCTCGGAAAATCAGAATTGAACCATTAAACAATTTTGAATTCAACGTTTCTATATCTTCAATTTATATCCCACCTCTCACACTGAAATTTGCATTTGTTATATAGATATATACACTACAGTTCAAAAGTTTGAGGCCACATCCAGAATTAGTATGCGATGAACTTGACAGAAGAGTGAAAAAAATGAAAAAAAATGTTCTTAGTCATTGAAAAAAGAATGGAATTAATTATCAAATTTATACTTTGAGAAACTTGCAATCAATGCCAAAAATTTGTACTGCAGTAATCATACTAATTATAAAACCCAGGTTGTGTGTGTGTGTGTGTGTGTGTGTGTGTACGTTTATATATTGGATCGGATTTCCTACATTTTTCAACCGATTTCAACAAAACTTCACAGGACTACGTAAAATTACCTTGCGGTGGTTCTGCAGCGCCCAAAATTGGAAAAACACAATTGTTTTTGCACGAAATCAATTTGAAAACACGATTAAGAGTCATCGCTTTCGCGAGAATGAAATGGGGGACAACTCATATCGAGTTATACTTATTATAAAACCCAGGTTATTTGTTTGTGTGTGTGTTCGTTTATATATGGGATCGGATTTCCTACATTTTTCAACCGATTTTAACAAAACTTCACTTTTTTTTTTTGGCAGGTAGTGTTTCTAATTGTCTTGCACACTTTTTTCTTTATTTTTACATTCAGAATCCTTTAAAAATTCCATTTACAAGACAATTGTTTATAATAAAATTCTATTCAATCGGTAGACTCATAACGATTGAAAACAATGTTTTTGTTTGAGTTTGGGTTTGACCAATTCGTAAAAAAAAAGAAGAAAGAAACTAATTAAGACATGAGTGTCCGTCAACCTGAAACAATAATCTTTGTCAATTTTATTTTTCAGTCTTTATGATGGTCGATACTTGATCTATCTCTTACTGTTACATCCCCGGGCAACGCCGGGCTCTACTGCTAGTCAACGCTAAAGGAGGATATTTTGACGAGAGCAAAATTTAATCATAAAATGCTTATTTTTCTAATAAAATGCCTTTTCCTCTAATAAAAAATCATGTCTTACTTTTGTTTTTTAACCATGTATTATAATTTTCTCTTATTTAAAGTACAAAAAAAAAATTTTTGCCCAATCTAAAAAAAAAAATTGCGGTATCCCCAAAAAGTTTAAATATAGTATATATATATATATATATATATAAGGTGAGTTTGTCGGAGTTAGCTTCTCTTTAATTCCCTAATTGTCACTAGGGGTCATTCTCCCTTTACTATAAATACTGTGCAACATCTCACCTCATTCTCTTCTTTTTCATTTCTTCATTTCAGCATCTACAATGTAAGCTCTCGCAAAAAGATAACGTCTTCCCACAAGTGAACATTAAACCCACATATATGTACGTACGAACATTCACCAAAATACGAACATTAACCAAAATACTAAAATTCACAAAAAAAACTGACACAAACGTTCACAGACACACAAATATTATTGTCTTTGTCCATTGTAAAATTGTTTTGTTTAATACATACATATATATATATATATATATATATATATATATATATATATATATATATATGAAATTCATTTTTTCTCTTTTTCCATTCCATTCGTTAATTTAAATTAATTTACACGATTTTTTTTAAACCAGTTTTTTTTGTTTATTTTTTAGCTTTTTCTTTTAAAATGCCTTATAAATTTTGTCTTTTCCTTTCTATTATTAAATTCTGTACCACAAAAAAACTTATTTAAAATATATATATATATATATATATATATATATATATATATATATATATATATATATATATATATCGGACTTGTTTGTATTCTTTTATCTTCAGTTGGACTTAATTCAAGTCCAGCCATTTTTGTAGTTGGACCATCTAATATTCTACCAGGAGTTACACACGTGTTTCTAAAACAACAATACGCAAACACACGGTCCTCTAAAAGTCTTTATCCAGGCGAATTTCGCGTGCGATTAATAGCTGTTATTTTTCGGCTAAGGTTCGGGTAATATTTGTTACCCGTCCTATTTTCTCTTCCATTCGTAAGGATGTCCTTCTCCCTCATCATATCAATTCAGTGATTTATAAAATATAAGTGTAGTTGTAGACTCGACTACATAGGGAGGACGTCTCAAAGTTTGGATCTGAGAATAAAGTAACACTTACCTCCCAGGATTTTGAATCCGGATGCCAGATAAAGTCAACTAATTAATACTTCTGGCTCTTCTATTGCAGAGCATATAAATACTAGGATTTGTATCTTTGATTTTAGGGTAGACTGTTTAGGTTTTTTCGATTTTATCGAGGTCCCACTCTTCATATCACCTCAAAGGTCTAGAGTCCTTGTATATCAGATCCCGTGGGCCTTCCCTTTGTAAACAGAGGAAATGCTTACTGGGTTTGAATGTTGTTGGACTCTAGCTTTCTTGAAATTCATACTTTTTTTTTCTTTTCCCTCCATTGGTTCTCATTAATATCAATTAAATTTACACGATTTTTTTTTTATATCCCAGAAATAAACTTGATAAGGCTGGGATGAAACCAGTTGGTTTTTTTTAACTTTTAAAATATACATTAAAATGGCATATAAATCATGCTTATTCCTAGCTATCCTTAAATTTTGTACTACAAAAACTCATTTATATATATATATATATATATATATATATATATATATATATATATAACTCAGAAAATTACAGGTATCTCACGTGTTTTGGCGGGTTAGCAAAAAAGCGCTCAAGAGATAATTAGAGATTCAATAAACTAAGAAAAGTTCAAGTGACTAATCTGCTTAGTAGACTTCGCATCTAAATGTTAATCCGGCCTAGATCTCTGATAGTTCTATCAGAGATCTAGCAAGCAGCTGGCTCTGATGAGAGTTTTCCTTCTTTCTTTGTATCTCAATTAATTTTTATTTCTCTATCTATCTATCTATCTATCTATCTATATATACAGAGTGTTCCTCCGCAAAAAATTGACATCAATTTGTAATATAATAAAATAGACAAGTCACGGTCAAATTATCTGAAATTTAAAAATGAAAATGTGTATCTACCAGGAAGATGGATCGGGGGTGCCAGTGATAATGACAATGTCCTGTAGAAATGGCCCATCACATTCACCTGACTTGACACAATGTGATTTTTTTTTCTGTTCAGCTATGTGAAAGGGCAGGTCTATTTCCCCGCCTCTTTCTAAAAGCCATGGGGAACTTAAGCAGAAAATCACTGAAATCCTGAATAATGTTACCCAAAACATGCCACAGGCCAAAAAACTGATTTGAGTCGAAATTCCCTCCACCCTGAAAAAATATATTGACTGTGTTTTGAAAAATGAAAACATTTTATAAAACATACATGCAACAAACTATTTCTTATTTTAACAGTTAAAATATTTAATCCTTGAAAATGGCTAAATGTATAGCCGAAAGCGCTCGGAAAAAAAAGAACATTCGGACAGTTTTTATATAATTTATCATCTGAAAAGAAAAAAATTATTAGATCGCATGAGAAATTGTATAAAAAAACTAAATAAAAGCACTTTGTCTGTCGTTTTCAATGAAATGTGCTTGAAAGAAGGATTGTTGTCTAAATACACAAATATATATATATATATATATATATATATATATATATATATATATATATATATATATGAAATTCATTTTTTTGTCTTCCATTCCATTCTATTCGTTAATTTAAATTGATTTACAAACTTTTTAAATTTTCTATTCCCTAAAAAATAAACTTGATAAGTCCTGGGACGAAACCAGTGTAGTGAGCGTGTGTGTAGGGGGGTGGTATGAATATATAATATAGCATATTGAAATATATGAAAATATATATAATATATATATATATATATATATATATATATATATATATATATTCATTACACATTTTCCTATTGTTTTAGTTAAATCTCCCGTGGATGCCTGAAGAGCGGAAGCAAAACCGGTTGCTTCGCTTTTAAAATTGTCATGTTATATTAAGCTGCACACTTTCATTTCTTTAATTAGATTTTGTACCTTTAAAAATATTTTCAAATATATATATATATATATATATATTATGCAGTGTTACATTAGAACATGTACATATCCACTACAAAACTGTACATCTTGTTTCAACGTTGAAAAGATTTTTAACGTTGAAACAAGATGTACAGTTTTGTAGTCGGTATGGGCATTTTCTAATGTAACACTGCATGATAAATAAATATTTAAGGCTCTACTTTGTAATGAGTCCTGTTTTAAATTAACGTTTTGAACGCTGAAATCTTACTCTTCGTTCTTTTACATTTGGATATATATATATATATATATATATATATATATATATATATATATCAGAGAGAGAGACAGACAGACAGACAGACAGACAGACAGACAGAGGCAGAGGCAGAGAGACGGATAAAGAGAGACAGTGAGAGAAAGATAGAGAAAAAGAGAGAGAGAGTAAAGAGAGAGAGAGAGAGAGAGAAAGAACCGAGGAATCATCACATTCAGTCAAGGCTCCTATTTACTCACTGTTTATATTAATGCCCTTTCTAATTATAACACATTTTGAACAGTATATATATATATATATGTGTGTGTGTGTGTGTGTGTGTATGTGTGTGTGTGTGTGTGTGTGTATGTATATATGAGAAGATGAAATATGGAGAAAATAATGAAAAAAGAGAAATATTTTTCTCCATGTTTAATTCTCTGATGAAGATTTAAAAAAGCGAATCATGTTAGATTGATAAACATTTCCTATTTGTCCTTCATCTTATCATTCTGTCGGATTCCGATGCATAGTTTATCGTCACACACACACACACACATATATATATATATATATATATATATATATATATATATATATATATATATATATATATATATACAACCTCTCGGACATGAAAAATATTTGGACAATTTCAGTAAAACTTAGGCTAAAGAAGAAAATTATAAGAATGCCTGAAAAGTTAAATAAAAACTTAACTGCAATACCTTGTCAACCGTTTTTAATGAAACGTGTAGATAGATAGATAGATAGATAGATAGATAGATAGATATAGATATATCAATGAATATGCATAATATCGACGTTTTATGCAGTTCTTGAACCTGAAGATTGCAACAATAGCATGAAACTCAAAGCCGTGCTATCGACGTTGGATATTATGCATATTCGCTACTATAAAATTATAGCTCTGTTTTTTTTAAATATTGAGCACTGTATTTATAACAACTGAGGAAGAAATATAAATGTACTTGTATGTATATTTTTTATTTTTCATTCTTATATATATATATATATATATATATATATATATATATATATATATATATATATATATATATATATATATTATGAAATGGACAGTAAATGCTCTGTTTATAATAAACAGTATTAAACAACATTTACCGGCCTGAATGTCCTAGAAATTTTCATAGAAAATATTCGTCCTCCGACAGGAATCGAACCTGTATCCTATAAATATTTTTGGGCATTAAATAACCCGTTGAGGTTGATATGCCGTCAAACAAAACAAACCAAACCAATATATACTGAGATAGATAGATAGATAGATAGATAGATAGATAAAAGAATATTACCAGCGATAAAAATGTTTTCCGCATTAAATAACCCATTGAGGTTGATATGCTGTAAAACAAAACAAAACAAAACAAACGAAGATGGACTATATGATAATGGCGTTCCTTGCACATATAACTCAATTGCTTCTTTTTGACGTGTATATATTATAATATATTAATTGCAAATTAAGACCTTAGAGAATAGAAGTGATTATTATTGAAATGAAGAAACAAGGGCTTCTTAAGATCAATAATCACGCTATTGAATGTTTTTTTAACAAGTAACTGATACTGTTTGCCAAGAGAATCTCACTATCGCGACCTCCTTTCGTTGTTCAACCAACTCTGTGACTGTTCAGATCCAATCAGCAAACGGAAACGTCTTTGACAGTGTGGACATGGAAAGCAGGCGACACCGGCAGATCTGATGGCATTGTCCTTTCTGGTCATCCCGCGTTGCCCAGCTGCGGTCATTTTATCGGCATGAAATATCTTGGAGACCTTACGGATTGCAGCACGACATTTTTCACTAACCGAGCATACCTGTTCCATCTCTTTATGTTTGATGCTGAAAGCCGACCGCGAAGTTTTAAGCTCACATTTGTAGAATTATTTCATGTCAGACGCCATTTTGTCTTACTTTCCTTTTGCTTCTATAAAAAAAAAAAAAAAAAAAAAAAAAAAAAACTAATATGGTCATTGTCGGAAAGGTTAATCATATATATATTATATTTTATATTTATAATTATAATATATATATATATATATATATATATATATATATATATATTCGTTGGTATGATTAACCTTTCCGACAATGATATATATATATATATATATATATATATATATATATATTCGTTGGTATGATTAACCTTTCCGACAATGATATATATATATATATATATATATATATATATATATATATTCGTATGATTAACCTTTCCGACAATGACCATATTATATATATATTCGTTGGTATGATTAACCTTTCCGACAATGACCATATTAGTTTATATATATATATATATATATATATATATATATATATATATATATATATATATATATCGTTTCGTGGGGAATGTGTGTAGGTGTATATAGGAACTCATAGGCATAGAAGACGATATAGGGATGTGGTTACAAATAGGGGGTTTAAGACATGTGTAGATAAGAAATTGTAAAAGAAGGGCCTAATTTTCTGCTAGTGACATCTTTTCCAAATTTCTCCTCTAATATTCTCAATTGGAAGTGAATTTAAATAGCACGAAGGAAAGTTTTTAGATTAGTATTTTAATTGAGATTGAAAGATACTACCCCAATGTGGAAAATAAAATTATTTAAATGGGAATAACTGTTGATAACTGGATACATAAAAACAACCACGAGTTTACTTAATGAACAAAAATCAAAAACAATCACGAGTTTACTTAATGAACAAAAATCAAACGAATAAATGTCAACCTAACAAGCTATAAGATAAAAGTTTTAGTGGAAAAAAGTACGAAATATAAATTGGATTACTCTTCCAATGTTCTGTCTATGGATTTTCTAATCGACTGCTTCATAGAAAATACCCAAAACTCCACCGAATTTCAAATTAATTTCTTCGTAGATTGTTTGAAAATTTAGATATTTATCAAACCTTAACCTCCCAAATATGCACGTTAAAGTAACGAGAACTGACAGCGTCTAAGAATTTGAATGAAACCTGTCGTGTAATTTATTGTGGTTGTTGTAACGTCTTCCTTTAATTTAGTTCTTATCGCTCAACCCTTAACCACCTTTATCTAGAGACGAGACGCGTTAAATTTGAGCAACATCCAGCCGACACACTGGGGTTAAAATAGGAAACTAAAATGACACATATGACACACTCATATCCTCTCTCCCACCTCACTTCCTCACGTCGTTAACTTTGCGTATACTTGATGAGGTCCGTAAAAAACGTGTGAATTTCTTTTCATTTTTCATTTCAGCTTTTGGAAGTAAAGTCTGATGATCCAGAACCCTGTTAAAGGGGTTATGGTGAAAGAGCTTATTACATGGAATCTTAACGTCGTCTGTCTTTTATTCAAACATATCTGCTCTGAATTTTACATTGAGCTCTCTGGATATCATCTCCTCAGGTCTATCCATACGGATTACCTAAATTTACATAAACTATATATATATATATATATATATATATATATATATATATACTAATTAAATAAATACTTTCAAAAAATTAAATAAATACTTTCATAAAAACATTATTATTTTTTTAATTTGCATCTTTTTTATATATATATATATATATATATATATATATATATATATATATATATATATATATATATATATATATATATATATATATATGACGTCACACATTATGAAATGGACAAAGTCCAACAATTATTTTAAGACAAATCGAAATGTGGCAAAATCGGTAAAAGCACGTCACGGTTCCGTATAGGATACAGGTTCGATTCCTGTTGGAGGACGCATATTTTCTATGACAAGTTCTTGGACATTAAAGCCGGTAAATGTTGTTAATACGGTTTCTTATAAACAGAGCATTTGCTTAAATATTTGTATCTATAAAAAAAAGAATGTATAAACATAAAAATTTTATTATCTATATATAAACCCAGCCAAAATGTGCTGGCTGTGTTTTGAACCTATAACTGTAGATACATAAAAATCCATACATTCAATTAAAATTATCACAAATTTAACATAGATAGAATTAATATATAACCCCACAAATCAAAACCTACCCTCATTTCTCACCCACACAAGACAGACATGCTTGCGGAGGTGTTGAGGCCTTAAACTTATACACACATCCATACTAAAATACACACTTACACACATCATACTCACTCTCTCCCTAAAGAGCTAAATGATAACACAGACCCATACTGATATACAGTCTTACACTTATCATACTCACGCACTTCCTAAGAACCAAATAACACACACACACACTTAGCACAGACACATCCCCTTTCCAGGAACCAATAAAACTGTCAAAATGATCAAGGGAATTCAGAGCAGCATGAATCAATCCAGCACGTATCTTAAATAACAACTTAAAAGAGACTGTTTGACCAACACAAGGACTGACCAAAATTTATGATAAAAAATAAAAAAAACAAACAAATGAAAACTACAGACAAAAGTTCATTTTCTCCATCAAGACATTCATTTCTGTAGGTTACTGCTACAAACAAGCAGAAATTTTATTTCTTTCTGATGGCCGAATCTAGTCAAGGAATCTAATTGAAATGACAAAACGAAAAATATTAATATACAGTGTGTCTGAAGATTTTCATTTTTTTAATATTTTTTATTGTTCAAGACACATATACATACATATATATATATATATATATATATATATATATATATATATATATATAGGTAGCCCATTTGGTCCTTCCCAAGCCAACATTTTTAATGGATACCACGAGAGCCTACTATTTGAGAAATATTCGAAACCTTATGTCTATCTACGTTATGTGGTTGACACCTTTTCTATGTTTAATATTATAAATGAAGCAACGCTTTTTTGCCAATATTTAAATTCATTCCATCCATTTTTGGTCTTAACAATAGCGGAAGAAAAAACTCTCTCTCTTTCTCTATCTCTCTCTCTCTCTCTCTCTCTCTCTCTCTCTCTTTTCTTGACGTTTTGTCTGAGCGAATGTATGGTGCATTTATTAGTAGTGTGTTCCGTAAAGCAACTTTTACAGGCCTTTACACTAGTTTGGAACTCTTTTGTCCCCCATAATAGAAAAGTTAATTTAATCAAAACTTTAATCCATCAGGCCTTAATGAGTTGTACCCTTCAGCAAGAGTTAAGCAATATACAGTGGAACTTCGGTTCACGAATGTAATTCGTTCCTGAAGGCCGTTCGTAACCCGAAATGTTTCATAAACCGAAACTATTTTTCCAATAGGAAACAATGTAGAGAACAAAAAGTAGCAGTAGAATAAAAGTGGAAAAGAAAAGCAAGCCACAACATACGAATGTATACAACACGGCGATTGACTTAGAAACGACTCGGTTCGGTAATGTTGTTCGAGAACCGACATTTTGTTTGATAACCGAGGCATTTTCCTCTCGAATTTTCTGTTCGAAAACCGATTTGTTCGACATGTAAGACGTTCCAGAACCGAGGTTGTTCTGTACATTCTATTCTTATTAATAATGGTTATCCAGCCAAGATTATTGATCGTAAAACAGAACGGAACAGAGAAAATTTTAGCATATCTCCTGAATTCGGCCCTAGTCTGTGTCCGGTCTATTTGTCATTGCCTTTAAACCTTTAACCGAAAGAGTTTCCAAATCTGTCTCTGCTGACTTTTTTTTGACCAAATTACGTGTTGCTTTTAGCACCTGTCCAGTGTTTCCTTCTTTTACTAAAGACTAACTGGAAAATCTTAGTAAAAGTTCACTTATCTATAAGTTCAAGTGCCAGTGTGAGGCTGAGTACATAGGAAGGACTGGTCTTAGATTAGAAACAAGATTGAATCAACCCCCATAGAGGAGAACATGACTAAAAACTGTGTGTACGCTATCCCGTGCAGCTGCGGAAAGAAATATAAAGGAGAGACAGGCCGCCCCCTCAAGGTAAGGCTTCACGAACAGCAGAAAGCTGTAACACGAGGGGAAGTGGAAAAATCAGGTGTGGCTGACCATATATGGAGAGAGAAGGAGATCACCGCCCTCTGTGGGATCAAGTTGAGATCATAGACAAGAAACACCATTGGAAAATTCGTAAACTTAAGGAATCAGCACATATGCTAGGCCACAAAAATCTTAAGGAATCAACACATATGCTAGGCCACAAAAATCTCCTGAGCCGACCAAGCATAGAAATGAATACAATATGGGAACAAGTAATAAGGAGAAAAGCGATAATAACAAAATTTGCAATATGAGTGCTCGTAAAAATGGTTGCTGGAGACATTAGGATTATAATACCTTGAAATTCATACACAGATGTTCTCAAGGACACATGGCACAGTGGACAAAGGCGCTGGTTAGATCCAGTGACAGGACCCATATATATACCCAAAGAGTGTGAGTTCAATACCCGGTTAAGGCAGTGGAGAAAGTTCTCTTTCAGAGGGAAATTAACAGGAGATAACTGATAACTGACATCCATTAAACATCGCACATGGAAGTGAGCGAAATAAAGGGTTCAGTCCGACATTCCAACCACCTGAAGAAGGCCGGAACGTACAACGGCCGAAACGTTGTAATAAATATAATAAATATGGCGACAAAGATGAGAACAATAGTCCGAATAATGTAAATAATGTACATAATACCTCATCTCAGAAATATAGACACATACTGAAAATTGGAT
>CAHIKZ030001158.1:2037500-2065000 GCA_903632075.3 Acanthosepion pharaonis
AACGAACACACACACACACACACACACACACACACAATCTGCGTTTTATAACAAGTAAGATATATATATATATATATAATTATTTATATATTATGTGCGCGGTACTTATTAGAAAAGCTTCAAATATATATATATATATATATATATATATATATATATATATATATATATATATATATATAAAGATTTTTATGTTTATACGTTCTTTTTATAGATACAAATATTTAAGTAAATGCTCTGTTTATAATAAACAGTATTAATAATATTTACCGGCCTGAATGTCCGAGAAATTTTCATATGCGTCCTCCGACAGGAATTGAACCTGTATCCTACACAGAACCGTCATATAGCCTGACGTGCCTTAACTGATTGGGCCAAAGAGGAGCGCTCGGTTAGCAAGGTCGAGTTTACTGTTTTTAAACACAATTCTCCATGATTTTCTCTCATACATTCATATCTGGTCACTACGCATCCAAATGTAAACAAATGACGTCATACATTATGAAATTATAAAAACAGCAAAATCGTATGCAGAAATAATTTAAGGTATGCTTTATTTATTGGATAAATTGGCCTGATGATTGCGTTTAACATGAAACAGTCTGTCACCTCTGGGTGTTGACTTCAATATTCACTTTCATATATATATATATATATATATGTATGTATGTATGTATGTATGTATATATAAACAAGGTACAAATATTTGTTTACAACAATACAGATAAGAACTTATGCATGTCTTCTATTGCAACAATTTATGTCCTCGTCAGATCTAAACTTTCATATGGCTATCAGGCATGACCTCTACTCCTTCAGAAATATCTAAACTGTCAGCTACAATCAACGCCTTTCTCAGACCAATGGGAAGCTTAAGGATGGCTCTATTTGGTCAGATTTGGCAGACTGGCGATAAAGAATCGCAAATAAAGAACTTTACAAAATAACAAAAACCCATCACGGGAGGTTTTTTTTCTCCAAAAACAGGGGTAACACAAAGAGAAAATAATAACTTCAAACAAAACGTTAGCAATGAAACCTCGATCAATATTAGAAAGAGCTATAAAAGTTACTGAACTTGAGAACTTAATTTTATTGAAAAATTTTTAAGAGAGTTTTTACAAAAGACTATTTTTTAACAGACATTTGTTATATAAGAATAAAGTGTCGCTGCCGATACTTGAGTTTGAACATAGATCGCCAGTTAGCAAACACAGGCGATCCCATTATAGAAGAAACGCATATATGGGAGGTAGCGTGTATCTAACTGATTGCATTTCTATTCTATCCTCTATTGCTATTCGAACCTCTGTTCTCTACTCTATTCACTATACTATTTCTCTATTCACATCACTATACTGATTACTATTCGGGTTAGTATTACCGAGCAAGTACTATTAGTGCGAGTGCTGTTCGAAAGCGTCTGACACCAGTATTGTTCAACGGCGTTACTATAAGTTGTATCTGTGATTACAAAGTCTCTTCTACAACGAGCATTACGAAGGGGCAACGAGTATTCGTTGGCGTCACAAAAACTTTATAAATTTCAACGGAGATTAACGAAAACTGTTTGGCCAATGAACGCCGAATATTTCCATATAAGGAAAAGGCTAATATTACCATTACCGTTAGAGATTAGAAGAAACACTATACTTTGATCCCATTTTTTTTTTGTAATCTAGCCAAATTCAAATATATTTTCTTTCTTTCCATCATATTTGTTTTTAAGTATCCCACATTGTGATAACCGAGAATCTACCAAGAATGGTGAAACGTTGTAAAACCTAGAAGTGATTAAACACTTTCTAGACATTTTCGCCTTAGTGAATTATTTCCTCTTTTAATTAGAGTAGCATTTCTAAAAATTGAAACTGTTTATAGTTTCGTTACGGTGAAAAACCAATGAGTTTTGTTCGTTGTTTCTTAAGATGTCTCTTTTGTGCTTATATAATCTTTTATTTAAACTTCCTGAGGTTTCGCTAAAAAAATTATTTCTGGCGATCCTTTCTTTTGATAGAGTTTCCTCCTTTAAGTTTTGTCTTGTTTTATTTCGTATTGACTAATCCTTTTCTTGTTTTAGATGTAATTGTGGCATATTTTATGCTAAGTCTAGATAAATTCTTTTTGGTTGTAGTTGTGATATTGTTGTGGGTAGAATAATATTTTTTTATTAGTTGGGTTGTCAGGAAGGACAATTTTTGCTATTTCGGAATATTTTATGTACCTTTTATTTAGTATTGAATATAAAATAGGGTATGGAAGGGTCTTGAACGCATTTTTTATATTTTTCTCCTCTTCGTGTACATATTGAGGGCTGCAAATTCTGAGTGCGCTTAAGTAGAAAGCAATGACTATTTTGTTGCTATGATGGGAATAGAAGTTTATTGGGTCATCTTGGTATATATATATATATATATATATATATATATATATATATATATATCAAATATGTGGTGCAGTTCAATTTATATTACAATAAATCATTCATACAAAAACTAGATGAGAAAAGTTAATCATATAAAATGGCGAAATCCCTTCGCTAACAGAATTTTAAAGGTGCATTAATCTACAAATCACTCTATGAATGTTATGATACTTGTTTTTAAAAATCATAAACTGTATAAGGTCTTTCTTTAATACGCAGGTACTTTCAACTGTACATTCAGTCCTCTTCAGGCATGGAAATTATTTTTTGGTGGGTAAAATTCAGGTAGCATCCGAGACGAAAAAATTAAATGCGAATCGATATATATATATATATATATATATATATATATATATATATATATATATATATATATATATATTTGAAATGTTTATTGTTAACGGATACAAACTTTTGGGAACGTGCAGTCGCAACGCTAAGGTTGAATTTTTTGGAAAAGTTTTAAGAGAGTGCGTTTTTTTTACTAATATTGTGTATTGGATTTGCATATGATTTCTGAAACCTTTCTATAGTAAATTAATTCCTGTTTGATTACTACAGTAAATCCACCAGGAATGTATTTTCATATGATTTATGAAGCTTCTCTATAGCAAAATAATTTCGATTTGATATCTGTAGTAAAACCACTAGCAAAAGATTTGCATTTAATTTCTAAAGCCTTCCGATAGTAAAATAATTTCTTCTGAATTTCTATATATGCTTTTAGTATTTGCTGTATTGCAATATATGTAGTGATTTGAAGGAATAAAAATATTTGCGTACAGCTTTAATATACCCTACCATGGATATCACAGATTACATTAATAAGTATACGGGAGACAAGGCATTTTTTTTTTGTCATTTAGCAAACACGACAAGGAGACTGAGAGCGAAAGATGGTGAATGTAAAAGTAAAGGAAATAGACAGGAAATGGAAAATAAAGTGATGGGAAAAAAATTAAAAATGGAAGAAAGAAAGGCGAAAGCGAAAACCAGAGATGGGAAAGATAAAGGAGAAAGTTCAAAGAATAAGAATAGAAACTGGGAACGAGATAGGAAGAGAAAGCGAGGAGAAAAGAATAGAGACAGAATAATATATATATATATATATATATATATATATATATATATATATATATATATATGTATAGAGAGAGGGAGAGAGAGAGAGGGAGGACAGAGAAATAACGAAAGAAGAAATAGATAAGAGAGAAAGGTATAAAAAGAGTAAGAAAGAGGAAGTGATGGAGTGAAAAAAAAATAGGAAGAGAAAAAGAGTGAGAAAAACAGAGACAAAGGGGAAATTAAAATTAAAGTAAAAAAGCAAATAAAAGACAGAGAGAAAGAGAGTGTGAAAACAAGAAAGAGAGAGAGAGAAAAAAGGAAAGAGAAAAGCCAAGAGACAAGGTGCGAAAGTGGGAGACAAACAAAGCCTGAGAGGGAGATATGGAGAAAACAAGAGACAAGAAATTATAAGGAAAGAGTAAGATGAAAGTGAAAGCGAAAGTAAAAAAAAATAAAATTAAAAAATAAAAATAACAGAAACAAAGATATGAGATAAAAAGAGAAATCAGGAGACATAAAAAGAAATAGGAAAATAGAGAGGAAATTATATGAGAGATAGTGAAGGGAGAATGAAGCAATAGAGGAAAGTAAAAGAAGAGAAAAAGATGAAGAGAGAGTAAACAAGAATTGATAAAGAAAATGAAAGTGAAAGTAAGAAAAAATAGAAACAAAGAAAATGAGATAGGAAGAGAAAGCTGGAGACACAAAAAAATAGGACAATAGAAAGGAAATTAAAGAGAGAGACAATGAAGGGGGATGAAGAAATAGAGGGAAGTGAAATAAGAAAAATAGATGAAGATAGAGAAAACAAGAAGAGAATATGAAAAGGAAAGCGAAAGTAAAAAACAAAAGCAAAGATAATGAAATAGGAAGAGAAAGCAGGAGACACAAAAAGAAACAGGAAAATAGAGAGGAAAGAGTAAAAAGAGACAGCGAAGGGAAGATGAAGACAAAGAAGAAAGCGAAAGAAGATATATAAAACAAGAAGAGAGACAAAGAGAAACGAAACAAGCAGAGAAGTGAAAGTGAAAGTGAAAGTAAAACCGGCAAAAAGCGAAAAGGAGTTAGAAAAAAGAGAAATAGACAAAGAGATTATGAGAAAAAAGAAAAGAGACAAGAAAAGCAAATAGAGAAACGAAAGAAAGACAAAAAGAAAGACAAACGAAATAAAAGAGACAAAGAAAAACGCTGTGAAAGTGAGAGAATTAGGGATAAAAGAAAAGAGACAGGAAAAGACAAAAATAGAGAATGAAGAGATAGAGAAACAGCAAAGAAAAAAGAAAAGAAAGTGAAAGAGAGAAAATGAGAAAGAAACGCAAAAATAAAAGCGAAAAAGAGAAATACAACGTGCGCCTACATTTGTATTGATGCCTTCTGCATCTTTGTCGGCTGCTACTATGGCGATCACCCAAACCTTCCCACGATGTCCCCCCCTCCATCTTTCTAATTTCCCAGCCTCGTCGTTCTAAGCTTCGATCTCTGTCAGTTCCTCGTCTCGCGCGCAGCAAGCAGAGGTAGCAGCTCTCTCGTTCTTGCGAATGTAAGCCTTTTCACTACGAAGGTTGTGGAAAATCACCTCCAAGAGCCACCATTTTTTTTTACTGTTAGTTGCAGACCATCCTGAAAAGCCCAAATACAGAATAACAATCAATCAGTCAATACAAAAAACGAACGAATTAAATCTAGAATTATATTTAGTTTCTTTCTTCCAATATTTTTTTTTTTTGAAGCAAGGACTGAAGTCCTTGGCGAGGGAAAAAGCGAATAAAAATCAGGACCTTTCGTTGAACCTCACAGGAACACCCACACATCTAATCGAGAACTGTCTGTCTTTCTCCGCTTTTCTTCAGTCGCAAGAAAAGAAAATCCGTATTTTAATTATATTTTTGCATTCATAAATCTATTTCTTTATTTGGACGCGAATATCGAGATTTTGAAGTAAAAAATTGCAGTTTTGTGAAAAGTTTTCAGAACCTCTGGAAGTGTAACGTATCCACCCGTGTACAGACGTCGTGAACACAGCTGTAAACATTTTAGTTGTTTTCTCGGTAAGTAGACATTATCATTCCTTTTAAATATATATATACATATGAACAATATATATATATATATATATAAATATATATATATATATATATATATATATATATATATATATATTGATAATAAAATAATGTAAAAAATACACTACTCAGAGTTTCATGCCATAGCAATTACCAGGCGGATATAACCTGCCTGATTATTTTAAGTGTTAGCTCTTCCTATTACTACACACACACACACACACACACATACACACACACATACACGCGCACATACGCACACGCACACACACGCACACACACTATATATATATTTATTCGTATATATATATATATATATATATATATATATATATATATATATATATATGCGTTCTATTATACAGATGCATGCAAAGGCAAACACAGAGGAACAACTACATCTTTCTCTCTCTGTCACTCTCTGTCTGTCTGTCTGTCTGTCTCTCCTTATATATATATATATATATATATATATATATATATAATGATTTATTTTTTATATTAATGCACCATCATTTGACATCGAGAACTATACCTACAAAAGGCCTCCTTCAAATTTCTGAATTTCCCTCGTCGACCGTTTTTTTCTAAAATTCCGCTTTTTTGTATCGTTTTTTCTTATATATATATATATATATATATATATATATATATATATGTGTGTGTGTTGTTTCATATATGTATATATATATATATATATATATATATATATATATATATATATATATATGTGTGTATGTTGTTTCATATATATGTGTACAGATATTTGTGTGTGAGAGAGTGGTGGAGAATATGCCGTTTCTGAAAAACTAGACACTGACTCTTTATTTAATGTCCTTCCAAACGTGGGCGATTTTGGTTCTTTCGTATTTCCTGTATTGTTTTCTACATTATCTGTAAATTGACCTTAGTGCACGGTTTGGTTTTCAGAGTTTTCCCTTCGCCTAGACTGGCTGCAATCAAAGGTTAGAGTGTTCAGTCTATCCTGCTATTTCAACCATACGGGGAAAAAAGATAGAGTCCGACCTTTTCCTAAGGGCGTAATAACAAAACCCGAGGGCAGCAGACTTAGCCGGAAATTGAACTCGGCTTTCTGAATCCACTACTCACCCCCTCAGATCTTACGCGCTGCGCACATCCGTATATGTAGTGTAAGTGTAGCCTAGATGCTGCACAAGGCAGGAATGATTGAGCACACACTATTCAGTTGTAATTGGTCTAGCGAGAAAGCTTGCTAACCATTACACCACGTCGAATAGCCCACGCACACGCCCATTTCGACTCTATACACACGTAAAAGCCGGTTTTTCATTCGAAAATTTGGTGCTCACTCATTCACTCTAGGTTTGTCTGTGACTTTCTGTCTTTCTCTCTCTCTCACTTGCTCACTCTCTCCTCTCTCAATCTCTTTATATATATATATATATATATATATATATATATATATATATATATATATATATATATATATATATATAATTGTATATTTGGGCAGCACTCCCACTTTATACAGGTTTCATTAAAAAACGACTGACAATCCACATGTAAAAAAAAGGCAAAAGTAACGTAATTATTATTAAAACATAAAACCCGGTTTTTCGTCTGAAAATTTGGTACACATTCATTCACTCTATCTTTGTTGCGGTCTGTCTGTCTTCCACTGTCTCTCTCTCTCACTTACTCACTCTCTCTCTCTCTCTCTCTCTCTCTCTATATATATATATATATATATATATATATATATATATATATATAATTGTGTATTCGGGCAGCAATGCCACTTTCATAGCGGTTCGATTAAAAACGACTGACAATCGACATGTAAAAAAGGCAAAAATAATGTAAGCCTTATTATTAAAACAAAAAAAGCCAACCCTTAGTTATATTAACTATAAACACGGCCGCAATGTTCTGAACGTGTTTGTAAAAGAAAACATTCCTTTAACTCTAGATACATACATAAAAGAATCCATACATTCAGTTAAAAGTAAAAAATAAAATCATCCTTGATAATAGTTAAATTATCGTTGAAACTTCTCGGACATACTGAACATTTTTACAATTTCTACATATTGTCCTTTAGTAGATAGGATCTATCTGAAAAAATGTCACTCACACCCATACATATATACATATATCATCATCTTGCGGCCTCAGCCGAGATTGAACTCACCAATACTTTGTTTGGTGTAGTTCATAATCTTGTCAAATAGCTGAATTCTTGATGCTTCGCTAGGGCTATCAAGGGTGTTTTTATCGTGACACCAAGGCTCAGAAAGACTCCATTCACCCTCCTCTAAGAGCAGGTTTGAATTCAGAGTTTTCCTTCTCCTAGACCAGTTACCATCCAAGGCTATAGAACCCAGTCTGAGGGAGAAGAAAGAGGATTCACACCTTTCCCAAGCGTGTTAGCACGTAAGTGAATGTAATGGATTCGACTGGAATTCGAACTCGGCTCTCCGATTCCTCAATCCAAGCCGCTATCCATTACTCCACTGTGCCACCTATATATATATAATTGAAGGCGTACCAAGATTGAGGTACGCCTTCAGTATTATAGAAATTACTTCGCTGTAAATATATTGATATTAAATACACCCATTTGCGACGACAAATATATATATATATATATATATATATATATATATATATATATATATATATATATATATATATATATATATATATATATATATATATATATATATATATATATATATATATATATGTGTGTGTGTGTGTGTGTGTGTAAGCAAAAATTTTTTTTAGGCATGTCTGGTTAAGCAAATTACAGACATTATGTCATGTATTTTTATAAAATCCATTGATACTCACGTATAATCTTCCGTGTATTGCAACTAAATGATGTGAGATATGTGCTATAACTATGAAAATTGTTTTTATTTTCCATTTTCCAAAATTGAAAAATTACAGTAATAGATATCAAAAATGAAAAAAAAATGTTTTGTATTAGTACTTGCACCCGTGAACAACGCACAGTTTTGTATTACTTCGTACAACCCTGAAGATGATCTTGGAAGATGATCGAAACTACTTGGAAAATGGAAAATAAAAATGATTTTCAGAATTAAAGCACTTTTCGCACATCATTTAATTGTCTGTAATTTATCTAATCACACATGCCTATATATATATATATATATATTTAATTTCGATTATAGGTGCAGTTCAATTTATAATTACATGAATATTTGTATTTTGTATGAATGATTCATGTAATTATATATATATATATATATATATATATATATATATATATATATGTGTGTGTTTGTGTGTGTGTGCATGCATATGCGTGCGTGTATACGCCTACTTGTGTGGTTATGTTGACACGGATTTATTTTTATTGAAGATTTATATATGCATATTTATTGGTATAAATGTTATTTGTAGTGTGTACACATACTTAAGTTGCTATCCCTGGGTTTTCTTTTCTTAAACAATGATACTACAGAGAAAAAAAAAACATGGATGCAATTCAAATAAGTATAGACACTAAAAATAAAGTTTATAATCATAATGTATAATATCGGGGGGAAAAAAATCCATTCCAAAATGTATGTACGAATACAAAGATGAAACTACTTGATTTCTGGTGTGATTGCTTATTTTTACATCAGCACCAAAAATACGTTTTCACGCAGTATGGATATCGAAGGAAATAAACTGAGGTTCTAATTTATCTTTTAACCTTGCTCGTAGCGAACATGTGAGTAGGAAGAAAATTTGGGAGAAAATGGAAACCAAAAAAGAAACATATCCTTAACATCAGAAAAAGACAGCTGAAAATTTTAAGGCACAAAATGAGGAGAGAGGGCTTGGAAAATATGATACTTACAGGGCAGATAGAAATCAAGAGGAAAAAAAACTCATAACAGGGAACAGGGTTGAGGAGAAATAACAAAATTTATTTAGAGCTACAAGGGATAGGAAGTTGTGGAGACCCATGATCTTCTACGTTCTGAAGAGACACAGAACGTAAAGAATAACCTTGCTTAAAAGTGATATATATATATATATATATATATATATATATATATATATATATTTAAAGATATTTTTTCGGTATTAAAATTTAATGATCGAAATAGTATAAAATTTTATTACAAGACATATTAAAAAATTAAATAATAAAAAAAAGTTGTTGTTGAGTTTTTTTTGTTTTTATTATTTAATACTTTTTAATATGTCTTGTAATATTAAATTTTATACTTTTATTTCGATGATATATATATATATATATATATATATATATATATTATGCATTTTGGGCAGCAATCCTTATTTTATTTTATACAAGGTATTCTTTTAGCCATCATCAAATAAAACATTCATATAATTTCAGATACATACATAAACACACATTCAGTTAAAATTAAAAAAATAAATATCATCTTTAATAATGCATAAAAGAATAACCGAAAGCGTTCGGCTATACACAATTTTTGCATATATATATATATATATATATATATATATATATATATATATATATATATATATATATATAGTCCCTCATTTTGTTTTTTTTACAGATACACTCTATCTGAAAATATATTACACACACACACACAAACACACATACACAGATACATACACATATTGTGGACTCTCCCGTCGTATTCGACGTATGAGGGTCAAGCAGTTTAGTTCCTAGGAACTAACAGCCCAACACCAGCACATGAGATTTGATTATAGTGGTGAAGGCTTTGTGCAGAGCCAACCACATTTTTTGAAGGGCCGAATACTGACACCTGATTTACTACGTTTTTAAAGGTTCCCAAACGACCCTCCGCAATTTTGAATTCAGAGTTGTCGCTCTCCGAGACCAATTGCCATTTAAGGCTTTAGAACCCAATCTTTCCTGCTATTTATACATAGCTGCGGAGAGAAGAGAAATCATATCTTTCCCAAGGATATTAGCACGTAGGTGCACTATGTGCCACAAGGTCCTCAAACAACCCTCCGTAGGTTTTGAATTCAGAGTTGTCGTTCAACTAGATCAGTTGCAATCCAAGGCTATAGAATACACTCTGTCCTGCTATTTACCCATAGCTGGGGGGTGAAGAAGAAGTTTCATACCTTTCTCAATGTATTAGCACGTAAGTGAATGTAATGGATTCGACTGGAATTCGAACTCGGCTCATCAATTTTCAATCCGAGCCGGTATATATAAATATATATATATATATATATATATATATATATATATATATATATATATATATATATATATATATATATATATATATATATATATATATATATATATATATATATATTATTGCATAATATAGACATATTATGTTTATTTATTTTATACTGACCCTTTCGAGTTGGCTAATTAGTTTCTTGATGTTGAGATGAAATTCTCCAAGGAAGGCGCCGTAGTTTTTTTTTAATCCAAGTACTTACAACTTTTCTAAGGTCTTCTTCAGGGCTAAATTGCAAAGGCAAATATGCTATTGTCTCCATTCCGTTGTCATAGTGATTATTAAAAACACGTGCGAATACGCTCTCCTATAGTTATTTTAGAATTTTTTAATTTATTTGTTGTATTTATGGGAATTTTTTACAACACAAGCGTTTCAATATAAAGGAACTGATCAAGAACTGGTAGAAATGAAGATAATCGTAGAAAAGTACTTAGGCTAAAAAAAAAACTACGTCGCCTTCCTTGATAAATTTCATCTTAATATTAAATAAGTAGACGCAATATGTCTATATTATTCATTGAAAGATATAATGAACGAATATATGTTGGTAGTGTAATGGATTCGAATTCCAGTCGAATCCATTGTTGACTTAATGTATAGCCTTGTGAAAGATATGAATCCTCTTCTCGCCCCAACTTTGGGTTCTATAGCCTTGGGTTACACGTGATCTAGGAAAAGGAAAACTCTGAATTCAAAACCTGCGAGGGTCAGTTTGGGGACCTTGTGGCCCACGGTTTCTCTAGTCGGCTCTTCAAAAAGTGTGGTTAGTTTTGCACAAAGCCTTCACCACTATAATCACTTGATTTCGTGCGGTTCTCGCTGTCGGTGTCTAGGAACAGCCCCAGATACTCACACGTTTAAAATTATATCTATCTATCTATCTATCTATCTATCTATCTATCTATATATATATATATATATATATAATGAGTAACGTAGCATGAGGGTTCTTTGAAAGGTAAAAATAGAAGACAATTTATAAAACTTTTTACTTAAAAATATGAGGCGATTTTTAAATCTTCGAAGCGTGAAATATATCAAAGCAGAAGTCTGGAAAATTTTGAAAGAAAATAAATAGGGATAACAAATCAATCACGTACACCCATTAAAATAACGTTTGAAGCAATAATATATATATATATATATATATATAAAGTTATGAGAACGAAAATAATATAAATTCTAACGTTCATATCAATAATTGAAAAGAGGACTCAATGTCAAGAGTAGAATAATAATTATTTATTATAATTTTTACATACGGGCAACACCAACTTACTCACTACAAAGATGCAGTCTTGTTTCGATGCAGCTGCATCTCGACTGGTGAGCACCAAAATGGTTATGAACAATACACGTGTACCCTAAAACTAAAACACGTGTACCCATTACAATATAATATATATATATATATATATATATATATATATATATATATATATATATATACATCGGATTGAGAAATTGAGAGCCAAGTTCGAAATGCTATCGAATACATTACACTCACTTATGTGCTAATACCCTTGTGGAAGGTGTTAATCCTCTTCTTCTCCCTCTACCTATGGGTAAATAGCAGGACATACTGGGTTCTATAGCCTTGGATGGAGAACGACAACTCTGAATTCAAAACCTTCGAAGGGTTGTTTGAGGACCTTGTGGCACATAGCGCAACAGGTCTCTGTATTCGGCCCTTCAAAAAGTCTGTCCTGCTATTTACCCATAGCTGGAGGGAGAAGAAGAGAATTCACACGTTTCTCGAGGGTACTAACACGTAAGTGAATATAATGAATTCGACTGGAATTCGAATTCGACTCTCCGATTCCTCAATCCAAGCCTCTATCCATTACTCCACCATGCCTCCTGTAATCCTTTAGTAAACCTATTTATAATTTATATAATTTTTATTATATTTTTTATAGTAAGCACCATTCAGTTAGTTACGTGCGATTATGTATCTTTTGATACATGACTGACGAGGCAGATTTCTTCATTTCTTTTCCGCCATTATATATATATATATATATATATATATATATATATGAAGAAAAATACAGAAAAAAAACAAACAAAAATCTTAATATGCAATTATGCTGTATTAATGTTAATATAAAGTCAACGTCGGACGTTTCAGTCTATTTAAGACCATCATCAGGATATTTTCAAAAAACATAATTAACATTTTAATTAAAAATTAAAAAATGAAAATGTCCATGAAGATGGTCTTAAATAGACTGGAAACGTCCGACGTTGACTTTATATTAACATTAATACAGCATAATTGCATATTAAGATTTTTGTTTGTTTTTTTGTATTTTTTCTTCATACTGTCGGATCTATATCCATATATTTGCTTACATATATATATATATATATATATATATATATATATATATATATATATATATATATATATAAACCATTTGTTTTGCATTCAACATCATCACTTGATAAGACACTGGGAGTGTTGAAACAAATGACTATTTTGTAGTGATTTTATAACATGTTTATGCTATAAATTTTTTAAATAAATAATTATATCTGCTCTACTTTGTATTGAGCACTCTTTTAAAAATAGTAATTGTTGGTTATTGGAATTCATTTCATATACACCAATTATATACTTGTACATATATATATATATATATATATATATATATATATATATAGTGTTCAAGCTATTGCGTTCAAGCGAGAAATAGACTATTGCCGCTTGGTTTTAAACTCCGTATCTATTTTTATATATACATACACTCTATAACATATATTGAATATAGTATATATTGAATATAGCATATATTGAATATAGCATATATTGAAAATAGCATATATTGAATATAGTATATATTGAAAATAGTATATATTGAATGTAGTATGTATTGAAAATAGTATATATTAAAATATAATGTTATCGCATATATATATATATATATATATATATATATATATATATATATATATATATATGTAGGAGAGGGTATTAACAGGAGATAACTGATAACTGACATCAATTAGACATGACACGTGGAACTAGATAAGTCTACCCCACCGAGCGAAATAAACGGTTCAGTTCGACATTCTAACCACCGAAGAAGGCCGGAGACTGCAACAGTCGAAACGTTGTGATAAATATGGCAACAAAGATGAGGACAATAGTCCGAACAATGTATATGATACTTGGTGTTCCAAAAGTCGCATTACTATTGATGACCTTGTAAAATTTATATTTACCAAATGAAATCACGTTTTTATATGTGACAATATATTAAGAAATGTTATTGGTCGAATTATGGAAGATGATATCATACAATATTAACAGCATTTATCGCCCTGAGTGTAGGTTTCTGCGAATTGTAACTTGACTTTTGGAACGCCCTTTACTCGTATGTTGCCGACGGAATTTGCGTCTTAATTGAGCTATGGATTGAGAGATCTTTACAGCTTGGACACTCTACCTATTAAGGTCCTAATTGAGCTATAGTTTGAGAGATATAATGTGAGTCTTCTTGGTAGGTATTTAGTTGCATGTCCAATATAAAACATAAAAAAAACTTTCAGTACTTTCTTACTATTTACATGAATAATGTTTCTGTGGGCTTCATTGTTTTTCGCTACATTAGTTCATTTCAGATCTTTACAGCTTGGATCATCTACGTATTAAGGTCATAATTGAGCTATGGTTTGAGCGATGTAACGTGAGTCTTCTTGATAGACATATAGTTGTATGTCCAATATAAAACATAAAAAAACTTTCTTACTATTTACATGAATAATGTTTATATAGGCTTCATTTTTTTTCGCTCCACCAGTTCAGTTCAGATCTTTACAGCTTAGGCACGCTACGTATTAAGATAATCTCAGATAATGCAACTCTAATCTACTATAATCTACAATAATACTACTGCCATGGTGGCGAAACTTTCTCATTTCCTTTGTCGTCAAAAAGTAAAATGAAAATTTCAGATTTAGCCCAACAGCCGCTATTTTGTGGACAGACTCCCACGTGAATGCTTCCGCAAACACAACCTCTTCAAGACTAGAATCAATTATTATCTATCCTCCATGTCCTCATAATCTTCTTTTCTTCTTTCTTCTCTTACGTTCATATTACGCCTCTCATTCACTAACTTCCTAATGTGTGTGTGTGTGTGTGTGTGTCTGTGTAAAAATTCAGATATAGCTAAAAAATTATATGTAATAAGATAATATGAATAAAGATAAACGGAAAACTTATACCACACTCATTAAAAGAGAAAGTAACCAACTTAAAATGAAAATTCTTGAGAGTGCTGCTATTGAATCTTACCAAAATATAAATCTACGCCTCTGATCTTTTTTCAAATATCTCCTTTCCTAAAAGAAATACTCCTTCCTGAAGCCAACATACATGAGTATAATTGATTTTAAATTAAAAGAAAACGGTTGAATTCAAAATCTTCTATTATTTAAAATATTTAATACAGTGGGACCTCGGTTCATGAATTTAATTCGTTTCTGAAGGCCGTTCGTAATCCAAAATTTATGTAAACCGAAATTATTTTTCCAATAGGAATCAATGTAGGGAACAAAAAGTCGCAGTACAATAAAATTGGAAAAGAAAAGCATGGAACAACACACGAAAGTATACAACATGGCGGTCGACTCAGAAATGATTCCGTTTATGCGAAGTCGGTTCGGCTATGTTGTTCGAGAAGCGAAATTTTGTCCGATAACCGAAGCATTTTCATCTCGAATTATCTGTTCGAAAACCGATTTGTTCGATATGTGAGACATTCGAGAACCGAGGTTGTTCGGTACATAAATTAATTTCTCAAACTAAAATAATTTCAATAACAATCACATTATTTAAAAAAAATAACAAAAAAAAACATTTACTCACTTCAGTTTATTAAACATTAAATCACATCACATATAATTTGCTTTCAGTAATATATATATATATATATATATATATATATATGAATGAATGAATGAATGAGAAAAAGAACTTTTTGTTTATACATTCTTTGTTTTTTTTCATAGATAAAAGTATATAAGCAAATGCTCTGTTTATAATAAACAGTATTAACATTTACCGGCCTGAATGTCCGAGACATTTTTATAGAAAATAGGCATCCTCCGACAGGAATCGAAACTGTATCCTATACGGAAACGTCATTTAGTTTGACGTGTCTTTAACAGATTTGGCCACAGAGGAGCGTTCGTTTACCAGGTTCAATTTTACTGTCTTTAAACTTTAATCTTCCATGAATCTCTCACGTACATTCATATCTGCTCAAAGCGTATCCAAATGTAAACAAATGACGTCACGCATTATGTGAATGGACAAAGTCCGATATTATTTTAAGACATTTTTATGTTTATACATTATTTTTATAGATACAAATATTTAAGTAAATGTTTGTTTTTTATAATAAACAGTATTAAACAACATTTACTGGAGGCCGAATATTTTCTGTGAAAATTTCTTCGACATTCAGGATAACGCCACGGTAAATGTTGTTTAATACTGTTTATTATAAACAGAGCATTTACTTAAATATTTGTATGTATAAAAAGAATGTATAAACATAAAAATGTCTTAAAATAATTGTCGAACTTTGTCCATTTCATAATATATATACATAAAGAATATATAGGGAAGAATAAAGTAATCATTATTATTAAAACATAAAAACCCGGTTTTTCGTCTGAAAATTTGGTACACATTCATTCAAATATCTTTTGTTATGGTCTGGAAGTCTTTCCATCTGTCTCCTCTCTCCTAACTCACTCTCTCTCTCTCTCTCTCTCTCTCTATATATATATATATATATATATATATATATATATATATTCAAGGGCGGTATTTAATTTTCACCAATCGTTTTAAAGAAATCACAGAAAGAATTACAAGCAAAAGAAAGTGAGACTGACAAAAATATGAAAGTGGATCGACATAGTTCTATGGTGTATCGTAAATTGTTTACTGAGAAAGAAAAACATATTTCATATATTAGAGGAAATTGATTTCCTGACGGGAAGCCGTTATCTCCCAAAGCAGGAATTTCAACATTAAATGGAGGAAATTCCTAACCAGGGTATGAATTGGGGGAGGGAATGGCAATTATATGTCTGAGGTCCTAAATATAGTAGAGAAAAATGCCACCGCTAGAGACATAAATCACTGATTATCAAGCAGGAGTCAAAATACCACATAAGTTACGATCTTACCCCACAACCACGCACGCAAAGTATATAGTAGTTTTGGCACAAGTCCACAAAAATGGAGCAATCTCGTAGCCTATGGTTGTAACGATTCTTCGTGTCACTGGATAAAAACTCCACAGGCCAAGATTTGGAATTTCCTCAGTGGAACAATTCTCCCACTATAAACAGGTATATTTTGGAAATTCATCAATTGATCACGGACTCCCGGAGACGTTTTCTTATCGAGTTGTTTAACCTCGCCCATCTAGTGTTTCACACGGAACTTTGCCTGGGGTATAAAGTTTTCAAGTTCGTTAAGTGTGTAGCAATCTTCAAGTTTGGGGCAGACTAGAAGATGCTCCAATTGTTTGCAATTGCCTACATTGGCAGTTGGAATAAACATCGGTGGCATATCCCCATTTCTGAAGGTTGGCTCTACAGCAACCAACATCTGTTCGGGGACGATTCAAGCAGGACCAAAACGGCCAGGCATCACCGGAGTCTGAGGGGCGATTATGTAGGGCTGAGAGAGGGCCTGCGTTCCACGTTGTTAAGGTGGCTGCACCACGGAGACATACGATGATTAAGTTGATCAGTGATTTGTCTGAATAGCTGCGCGTCCAGATTTAGATTGTGTAGACACCTCCGGATCAATGAATGACTTTCAAAACAAAGTCTTCTTAGGACATAAAGGCACAAGGCGACACGTATGGAGCATTCAGTAAAGATCCAACAATTGATTTAGCGGGCTTACCATTGTAGCACGGACACCCAAGCCAACAAGTTTGCCTTGAACTTAGTTATCACCAAAGCTGTTTCAACTTGCAAATCAGCGTGATTTCTGATCTTCAGCAGGTCCGCTCGTTTTCGAGTAAGGTCATCTACTCGGACCAATTAATTTTATTCAACACCCACAGAGCCAACCTGTTGTTTATTGTACCAGAGCAGATATTATTTACGGTTCAAGTATGTACCCTACCAGTGCTACATACGGTTTTGAATTCAGAGATGTTAGCTGCCAACCACGTTTAGAGAGTCTACTCTGTCCTACTATTTAACCCATAGCTGGAGGGAGATGATTTTTTAATAATTTCATCAGCCACCAAGACGCAAGGGGCTACTGTGTTTAAAATAATATGAGAAAAGTAAAACCTTAATAAGACAATAGAATAACAGGAATTAAGAAACTGCATTTAAATTTTTAAAGATAAAAGTTGACTGGAAAGCAAGAAACCGGAAGAGAGCTCCACAAGCGAGAAGTGCGGGAGGAGAAACTGTCAGCATAGAACCTACGGTTACATCTCGCCATTTTAACTGTAAGATGATGAGACCTTTCAGCCAATCTAGAGCTGCGCTTAGATCTAGAAAGTGAAAGAACCAGAGAGGAGAGTTTGTCAGAAAAAATATTTATCGAAAAGGAAGGGGAAGAAACGTTATGGCGGGGGGAGTAAATAGAATGAGATGCTGTGGTCAGACCGATAACATTGCAGTTTTTTTTTCTTTTCTTTTTTTTTTGTATTCGATCGTTAATCTATAAATGAATAAATGAAGTATGAAACCAGATGGATTTGTACCTTTCCCATGTAACGTTCTAGACCGGAGTTCGAAACCGGCTTATGGATTTCTCGGCCCCGATTGCTTTAACCATTACATCACCTACATACCCATACAACTTATTACTCAGAAATAATGACGCTTTGGACCAACCTGCAGCACAACGAGCTGAAATGAGTCAAAATGGTATTTGGATCCGAGCACTTCCGGCTAGTCTATTAGGCATGCCTTGGCAATCGATAATAGATTAGCCGAAAGCAACTGGAGCCAAATATAATTTGTTCAGTTCTTGCACATTCTCTGTCCCAAAAAGAAATCTATGCAAGACAAATATAATAGAAAACATAATTGCAGTGCTTTGTCAGTCATCTTCAATGAAACATGTATAAAAGAAGGATTGTTACCAAAATACATTATACATGCATACATATATATATATATATATATATATATATATATATATATATATATAGAAATATTGAAGTAAATCCTATTTGCGACAAGCTGTCATGTGGGCTAAATCGTCATGCCGCCTGGCGATTGCGTCCAGCATGAAAACATCTTGTCGCCACTGGAGTGTTGACTGGCAATGTTCGTTTTTATATTTATATTAACGTGCTGCTTTCTATATATATTTATATTTACATACGCTCTATCTCTGATAGAGACACTTTATCCCATAAATATAGCACACTTTAAAACTACATTTCTATATATATATATATATATATATATATATATATATATATATATATATAATTCCAGTTTTAAATTGCAGTGGCTTGTCAGTTATTTTAAATGAAAACTGTATAAAAGAAGGATTACTAAATACAAACACACACACACACACACACGTACACACACACACACACACATATATATATATATATATATATATATATATATATATATATATATATATATATTTGAGTTATGAAAACTTTGTAATTTAGTGTAATCCCAAGGAGTTTCAATCCCAATGAAATCCAGAGCTGATATTTTAAAGAAAAGTAATTTATATATATATATATATATATATATATATATATATATATATATATATATATATATATATATATATATATATGGACGCAAATCGTCAGGCGGTCCGACGATTGTATCCAGTATGAGACAGCCTGTCGCCTCTGAGGGTATATTAAAATGTTTACTTTTATATTTATATTTACATACGCTCTATCTCTGATATTGAGAACTTTATTCCATAAATATCGCCCACCTTAATACTATATTTCTTCATATATAGACACAAAATATGACGTTAGAAAAATACTAGAGAAAATTGAAGACAAATGGTTTTGCGCCTCAAAACACTTCATCCAGATAGGACTTAACCACAAATTTAACAACATAGATTGAATTAATATGTAACCTTATAAATCAAACCCTATCCACATTTCTAGTTTGAAGACAGGCATGCTTACACAGGTGTTAAGGTCTCACACTTACGTACACACTCGCACAAATATATAGACATCACACACACTCTCAAAGAACTAAAAGATAACATGTACTTAGTATACACATCCCATTCCCAGTAACCAATAAAACTGTCAAAATGAACAAGGAGTGAATCCTTAGTCAGGAATCTGTCAACCTCTATCTTAAAAACATTTTAAAGAGGCCGTTTGACCAACACAAGGACTGACCAAAATTAACGATACAAAGACAAATGAAAACTACAAATTTCACTTTCTTCAGAAACAGTCATTCACTCCTGTAGTTCACTTTTTTCTCCTGATGATGGCCATCGAGAACCTAATTGAAATAATAAAACAAAAATATTAATATACAACCCAGTGTGTCTGAAAATTTTATTTTTTTAATATTTTATTGTTTAAAAATATATATATATATATATATATATATATATATATATATATATATATTAAAAAATTAACTGATTTAAAATATGGTTTTTTCTGCTATCCAGGAATTAATTATGTTTCAAAAAACTGAAGTTAAAAACTTCAAATTTAATTTTATAATTAAATTAAAAGCATTAGTTCTGTTTCATCTTCAAGCGAATTTTTAAATTTACTGAGTTTTAAACGCACATACAATTCATAATTTTTAGTTTACAAGGATCCAGAGAAATCTAATCATTCATTTTTATTAGCTATTGTTGTATCAATTATGAGTTACGTTCGAAAAAGAGGTTAAGTTTAGGGAGGGTTGGGATGTATTTTTCAACGAATTTTTACATCCGTTCAACGCATGTCGTCTGTTTTTTTTTTTGTTTTTTTTTATCAACGACAGAATGTTTTTCGGTATTTTTTCCTTTAAATTCGTATTTGTATACTTAAAGATTCTTTCTAAAAGGAGTTTTTTAGGTTAGAATATGTTATATTGAACAACAATTTTAAAACATTATTTTTACTCTTAATTACTAATAGACTATATTTCTTTTTAAATCAAGTAAATGTAATAGAATTACTTAAATTATTAAAATTATTATTGCATATCAAATATAAGTATGTATATGACCATATCCCTTTTTTCTTTTTTTTTTTTTTTTAAATATTATTTAATTTATAATATTTATGCTCTGTAAATTTACATTGAGCACTGTTTTGTAAAAAATAAAAGATAAAAATATCTTACTGTTCTTTCTTTTTTAATATATATATATATATATATATATATATATATATATATATATATATATATATATATCAATGAAATGGTGTTGAAGGTTTTCATTTTGTCTGTGCGGCGTTCCATTAGCACCATGACGATCATTTAAAGTCCTTTGTATCCCTTAATAGATTTTTATGTTTTTGCTAATTCTCCTAAATCCTATTCTGCCAAAACGAACATTTCAGAGTGTTTGGGTATCAATCTGAGGACAGTGCAGAGGATTCGGAAAGAGTTGGATGAGTCTAATGCTGATTACGAAGGTGTTTGGAGATTTCACTACTGATAGCAGCATTATGCCTCCATTCATCTCACTGGACCTCAGACTACATCAAGGGCCTTGAGGACGTAATGCTGTCAAGAGAGTGGCTTATGGAAGACCCTATGTCATGGCTGTCAGGAAATTTCTGCGACCATATCAGCCCTTACATCTGTCCGCTTAACTCTCCAGACTGCAACCCCCTTGATTATTATGTGTGGGGCGCAAGCGAGAGACCAACAAAAATCTTCGTAACACCAAAGATCAACTGAAGGTAAGGATTATGGCTGAATTTACCAACTTAAGCAAATAGACCACCCAAAAGAGTTGCAAGAGATTCCAAAATCGTCTGCAGGCCGTGGTTGAAGCCAATGGCGATTGTAATTGAATAAATGTACTCTTTTGTATTTCTAGATATTTTTGAGTAATTTTGATAAATATATCTGTAAAAATGAAAGGTCAGTGTTATTTTCAATATTGCGTAATTTAGACAAGAATACCCATGGTAACACACATATATATATATATATATATATATATATATATATATATATATATATATATATATATATGGGTTTACTTCTATATGGCATACCATTTCATCATAACTAATCGTGGCTTTCCACAGCTTCCTATATTTTATTAAATTTCTCCCTTTTTCGGTAGTTTTTGCCTTTTTTTTTTTTGACTTGTTCGGATATTCATTCACTCAATTTTTGCTTACTTGGTAAGTACATCGCCGACTCATGTTTTCTCTTTTGTTTCAATACACTGTATGAGTGTTAGAATCTCTAGATCTTCTTTCCTTATTATATCCCAGCAATTTCACCTGCTTGTTCGTGATGGAAATGTTACGTTAATATATATATATATATATATATATATATATATATATATATATATATATATATATATATATATAGAGAGAGAGAGAGAGAGAGAGAGAGATATGGGAAGACAGACAGACAGTTAGGGAAGAGATAGATAGATAGATAGAGGAGATAGATAGATAGATAGATAGATAGATAGATAGAAACAGACTGAGAATGAATGAAAGAAAGAAAGAGACTCAGATAGATAGAAAGAAAAGAAAAGAAAAGAAAAAGAAATAGACTCAAATAGATAGAAACAGACTCAGATAGATAGATAGATAGATAGATAGATAGATAGATAGATAGATAGAAACTGACTTAGAAAAGATCCGACTGAGATAGATAGATAGATAGATAGATAGATAGATAGATAGAAACAGACTGAGAATGAATGAAAGAAAGAAAGAGACTCAGATAGATAGATAGATAGATAGATAGATAGATAGAAAGAAACAGACTCAGATAGAAACAGACTCAATAGATAGATAGATAGATAGATAGATAGATAGATAGATAGATAGATAGAAAGAAACTGACTTAGAAAAGAACCGACTGAGATAGATAGATAGATAGATAGATAGATAGATAGATAGATAGATAGATAGATAGATAGTGACCGGTAGATATGAACGAATTGAAATATTGATAGGTAGACAGATAAATTGATAGATAGAAAGATTATATGCTCTTCTAATTGTTTTTATTTCTTTAACTTCTTCTTCATCCATTTATTATTATTATTATTATTATTGTTGTTGTTGTTGTTGTTGTTGTTGTTGTTGTTTCTGTTGTTGCTATTGTTGCTGTTAAAATTTATGTTGCCTCATCCAAACATCTATTATCTTGTTTTTGAAAAATTGAATTCTTGTAACGCCTACTCGCGCACTAGCTGAACACGTGAGCCGGGGCCTGGGAGATAGATCGGGCCTTGCGGACATTGACGTGAAGCACAGCCTGGCGAGCGAGCGAGCGAGAGAGAGATAGAGAGAGAGAGAAAGAGAAGGAGAGCGAGCAGACAGAGTCTAGATGTTTAACTAAATCCACTTGTCAAAAACGTTTTTCGATCCGGTTCGATCCAATAGGGCAACATTTTGACACACAGACAAAAACGTATCATATTCGTAAAGCTACATAACACGAGGCGTGCCTATCTGCTCACTGATATAACCTATTACATCAGGTTTCTTAAAAAATAAATAAATAATAAAATAAAACTAAATAATATAAAACTCGAAACTAAAAAAAAAGCCATTATGATACAAAAGAAACAGTCCATGTTTTTTTAAGCATTTCACCCCAAGCAAGGCGTGAGTGCCACTAGCACGCAAGGAATTACAGAGAGTGAGAGCAAGAGTAAAGAGGGGTGTTTGATGAAAAGGATATAGAGAAGGACTGGGATCAGCATCAAGGCATTAGAAGATGGCCATTGACATTACATTTGAATATTTGAAGATTATAGCTATCGGGGAAGCAAGGAAGAGGAAGGGAGTTCTACTGTCGGGAAGTGCGCGAAAAAAGCTGTTGGAGTAGAAGAGGCGGTTACATTTAAGTTTTTCAACAGTAAAAGGGTGGGATCGAGATGCCAACCTAGTAACACGCTTAAATTCATGCAGTTGGGGCACCAGTGATAATAGTTCGTCAGAGCAGATGCCATGAAAATATTTATAGAAAAGACAGAGGGAAGCCATTTCACGTCAAGGATACATACATGCATACATATATATAAATATGCATATATACAGGGTGACAATTAAAACAAAACAATTAATCAACAGTACAGAAGGTTATTATTAAAATGATTCTGTTTAACTCAGGTTAATAATAATGAAATGCTATAGTAAACAATAGTAAATTAAACTATTTACATTGTTCGGACTACCGTCCGTATCTTTGTTGCCATATTTAGCACAACGTTTCGTTGTACGCTCCGGCCTTCATCAGCTGGTTAGAATGTCGAACTGAACCCTTTTTTTCGCTCGCTGGGGTAGACTGTTCTAGTTCCACGTGTCATGTCTAATGGATGTCAGTTATCTCCTGTTAATTCCCCTCTCCAATTTCTCCACCGCCTTAACCAGGTATTGAACTCACACTCTTTGGGCCCTGTCACTGGATTTAATTGACACCTTTATCCACTGTGCTATGTGTCCTTAAGGACGATAGTCCGAATAATGTAAATAGTGTGCATAATACGTCATTTCAGAAATATAGACAAATAGTAAATTGATTACCGATACTGTTCGAATTGCAAGCCACCTGCTTCAATGCTTTGATTTTTTTTTTTTTTTTTTATTATATGAAATATAATATATATACACACACACACACATATATATGTGTGTGTGTATATTATATATATATATATATATATATATATATATATATATATATATATATATATATATATAAGTTTTTGTAGTGCAAAATTTAAGGAGAGCTAGGAATACATAATTTATATATGACATTTTAATGTATATTTTAAAAGTTAAAAAAAACAACCGGTTTCATCCCAGCCTTATCAAGTTTATTTCTGGGATATAAAAAATAAACATGTAAATTTAATTGATATTAATGATAACCAATGGAGGGAAAAATATGAATTTCAAGAAAGTCCAATAACATTCACTGGATAGCGGCTTGGATTGAGGCTGGGTTCTATAGCCTTGGATGGCAACTGGTCTAGGAGAAGGACAACTTTGAATTCAAAACCTGCGGAGGGTCGTTTGGGCACCTTGAGGCACGTAGTGCACCAGGTCTCTGTATTCGGCCCTTCAGAAAGTGTGGATGGTCCTGCACGAAACCTTCACCCACTATAATCAAATCTTCAAAGGTTGTCGGGTTGTCGGTTTCTTTAGGAACTGATCTGCTTGACTTTCATATACGTCGAATTCAACGGGGAGAGAGTAATATATATATATATATATATATATATATATATATATATATATATATATATATATATATATATATATATATATATACTAGGAAGCTAGAGTCCAATAACATTCAGACACAGTATATATATATATATATATATATATATATTATAATTTATTATTTAAATATGCTACACAGTTCTAAACATGTTTCAAAAAAATGTTAGAAATGTGTAGCGAAAAACATATTTTAAATCAATAAATTTATAATATTAATGCTCTGTAAATTTACATTGAGCACTATTTTGTAAAAAATAAAATATCTATAAGAACACTGGATTATATATCTTGCAGTTCTTTCTTTTTATTTATATTATATATACATATATATATATATATATATATATATATATATATATATATATATATATATATACTACAATTCAACTTTGCATGGGATAAACTTGACAGAAGAGTGAAACTTTTCCATCCCCAAAATGAAAAAAATAGTTCTTAGAGTCACTGAAAAAACAATCTAATCAATGATCAAACACATTGAGAAACTTTGAAACGAATGCTAAAGATTTGTGCTGCAGTAATCAATACTAAAGAAGGATATTTTGATGAGAGTAAAATTTAATCGTAATTTTTTAAATTTTTTTGTCGTAATAAAATTTTATAATAAAAAAAAACATTTCTCATTTTTTTTTTAACCATTTATAATAATTTTCTCTTATTTAAAGGACAACACAATGACTTTTGGGTCAATTTAAAAATTTACCAGGTGTCTCCTCAAGCTTTTGAACTATTATTTGCTTATATTGGTGAAGGCTTGTACAGAAAGAACCACACTTTTCGATAAAACCAAACACAGCGAACTTGTGTCCATAATTTGCCTCTGGTTTTCAATTTAGTGTTTTCCTTATCCTAAACTGGCTACTGACTAAGGTTAAAGAGCCCAGTCTACCTTACTATTTAACAAGTAGAGCCAGACGAAAAAAATAACTTCTTCTAGAACGTCCAGGGAGGTAGACAAAAATAAATTGATATGCTGCTTATTAAATAAACCAAGCGCATACTTTACGATTAACCACCAATGATAACTGTTGCCTCTGGGTGTTGACTTCAATGTCCACTTATATAATCCGGTGTTCTTATCGATATTTTTATTTTTACAAAATCCGGTGTCATATGGGGGGAGGTAACGGGCTGAACATAAATATGGCAAATGTTTTCAATGATCAGGGGATGCCGATTAAAGAGATTCTTTTCATGGCATTATACGTTTAGATAGTTAATGAAACTATTACTCGATTGCGTAAATGATTTCTTTCTTAGTATATATTGCACTATAATATATTATACTATACTATACTATAGCATAGATAGACTCGGACAGATAGGAACAGAATTATATATATATATATATATATATATATATATATATATATATTTATTTTACAAAATAGTGCTTGGTTAGAACTGTGTAGTGGAAAAAAAACATGTTTTAAAAAAATTTATTATATATATATATATATATATATATATATATATATATATATATATATATATATATATATATATATATATATATGCATTATGAAATAGAGAAAGTCTGTCATTTGTTTACATTTCGATACGCATCTAGCAGATATGAATGTATGAGAGAAAATCATGGAGAATTGTATTTTAAAAGCAGTAAAATCGACCTTGCTAACCGAAACATTCCTCTGTAGCTCAATCGGTAAAAGCACGCCAGGCTATATGACGGTTCCGTATAGGATACAGGTTCGATTCCTGTCGCAGGACGCATATTTTCTATGAAAGAAAATTTCTCGGACATTCAGGCAGGTACATGTTGTTAACACTGTTTATTATAAACAGAGCATTTACTTAAATATTTGTATCTATAAAAAAACGTATGAACATGGAAAATGTCTTTATATATATATATATATATATATATATATAGAGAGAGAGAGAGAGAGAGTTGAAACTTTCTGTTTGGCTAATTGATTGTCTTTCTAATCCTGTTAGACAACATGCAGGAAATTATTCTTGAAAGCGATTCAATCAGCTCATTTCCTTTTCAAGAAGAAATCTAATTAAATGAAAGAGAAATAAAATCAAGCGGTGGAATCTTATTAAATCTGACCGTAAACATTTAATTAAAGGTTAAAACGCATGAAATGAATGATTAAATTCAAGGCGGACACTTCATTAAAAACTCATCATTTGTTTCTGACACGACTATTTGATGTGAGAATTCGGGAACAAAAAAAAAAACACGTGTAAGTTCCCTTGTCATAGC
>CAHIKZ030001158.1:2070000-2082500 GCA_903632075.3 Acanthosepion pharaonis
TTTTGATCAATTCACCCCAAGAAAGGAAATAAAACCACTAAGGTACTTACTGAAAGTGAAATAATATGAAAAAAAGAAAAAACATTATGAAGAAAAAGGGAACTAGAAAAGAAGATCAAATTTGGCTGGAAAGCAAGAGGCCAGAAGAGAATTCCACAAATAAGAAGTACGAGAAAAGAAACTGTTAGCATAGAACTTACAGTTATATGTAGCTACGTCAACTGTAAAATGATGAGACCTAACTGCCAATCTAGTAGTACGTTTAAATTCATATAGCTTAGGTATCAAAGCGGAAAGTTTATCAGAACAATTATTTATGGAGGCGTAACAGGGAAGGTCCGTTGCAGTGGTTGGAAGGTGACTAAAACCGAGATGATAGGTCATAACCTATAACATTGCAGATTTTTCTTTGGTTTTCATCAGATACATAGCAAAAGCACCAAACCAGTTGTGGAAGCAATATTCAAAACAAGGACGAATGATAGACTTATAAATATGTAAGATACATTTTGAAGATTAAAATTATCTAGCACGAGAGAGTGAGCCAACATTCCTTTCAGCTGATCTAGCAATTGATTCAATATAATTTTCCCATTTCAGGCAACATCAATAAGCCACTATCCTGGATGTTAGCATCAGCCATGCCGATGATTAAAAGTAGTAATTTCGTAAAACTTAACAAGTTTCTTGCCTCAGTGAACAAAAGATTGTCGGTGATTTTTAAAATCAGCTGCTAATTTTACTGCGTCGAACCGATTAGACTTAACATTAAGACAAGTGTAAAATTCGTGTTGTTTGACTATTTCTATGAAAGAACCAACATCTAGTTTGGCCGTCAGATCCATCCAATGTAGCTTTACATTCATTCATAAAAATACCAATTGAGAAATCAGTTTTTCATCCAACTTCGACGTTTTACTTTGCTGAATGTTTAGCTGAATGTGATAATTTGATTGCTTTCACGTTGTCAGTTCCGACATTGGAAACATCTTATCTATATTTACACCTGCTTCTTCAAATATTTTCTCACCTGGATATCTATTTTACGTTTTTTTTATTAACCCTATCTTTTTTTTCTTATTTTTTGACGTTTTTTCTTATTTTTTTTATTTTTTTTAGCATTCGTCAAGAGAAATTATTTTTTTGTTCATATCGAGCCAACATTTTTCCTCTCTGTCTTGACTGATTTGTAATCTCCGTTTAACTCATGACTAATCTGAGATCCCCGTTCAACTGTTTTGACTAAACTGTGATCTCCGTTAAACTCTTGACAGATCTGTGATCTCCGTTCAACTCTTGACTGATCTGTGATCTCCGTTCAACTGTTTTGACTGACCTGTGATCTCCGTCCAACTCCTGACTGATTTTGATTTTAAACTCTTGTCTTATCTGTGATCTCCGTTCAACTCTTTTGACTGATTTTGATTTTAAACTCTTGTCTTATCTGTGATCTCCGTTCAACTCTTTGACAGACTGATCGTTGTGATTCCGTTCAAGTGGTGTTTGATTGTGATCTTCGAATGTTGACTGATCTGTGATCTTCGTCCAACTCCTGACTGATCTTGATTTTAAACTCTTGACTTATCTGTGATCTCCGTTCAACTCTTGACAGATTTGTGATCTCCGTTCAAGTGTGTTGACTCTCCGTTCAAGTGTGTTGACTGATCTATGATCTCCGTTCAAATATGTTGACTGATCTATGATCTCCGTCCAACTCCTGATTGATCTTGATTTTAACTCTTGACTTATCTGTGATCTCCGTTTCTTGACAGATTTGATCCGTTCAACTCTTGACAAAGATCTCCGTTGTTTGAAAATGGAACAGAGACTGATCTGGTGGACTCCGTTCAATGTCTTGAAATAATCTCTGTTCAACTCCTGACTGAAGTTTTAAACTCTTGACTTATCTGAAACGTTTAACTCTTGAGAAATCTTCTGTCTTGCGGTTTCTTTTAGGCTGGTTGAAATCATTTATTTTAAGATCAAATCATTATATCCATTTACTGAGAATATAATTATCATTCCTTCGAGCTACATAAAAAATTCTCGGAAAAACAAATAACTCATAAAAATATTTACAATAAAAAAATGTAATTAAGTCACATCCAAGCGGTATATTTAACTTATACTATATATATTAGAATATAGAGAGTGCTTTTATGATCAGTTTTTACGCAAAACTAGCCCGCACAGTACTTAGATGGGTAACCGATTGTGAATACCACGTACAGTAAGCTTCTCTCCCAGCTATGGATTAATAAGTAAGACTTGTATAACGAAGCCATTATAATCCTCTCAGAAAAAAATACAGTGTAACCCGGATATAAGAGACCCGGATATAAGAGAAACCCGGATATAAGAGAGATTTTCTCTGGTCCCAAATTAGATCCTGTGTTAATGTATATATAATAGACCAAACCCGGATATAAGAGAAACCCGGATATAAGAGATCCGGGACAACTCTCTTTATATCCGGGTTACACTGTATTAAAATTAAAAATAAAATGGGTTGATAAACCGTAAAAAAACGAAATTTGATTGATAGATTGGTTCGTTTTCTACGTCTTAGGAAACCTTTGCAGGTTATTTAAAGTCAGAAAATACTTTTACATTGTAATAAGTTTTGGAAGATAATAATGGTTTAGTGATGCAAGTCTCACACCAGCCGAGGGGGGAAGAGGAAGGTTTTCTCAAGGTATTTACGCGTAAGTGGATATATCGACTGGAACTGAAACTCGGCTCTTCGGTTAACAATTCCGAAGCATTATGCATTACACCTCCCGCACATCCAAGCTTACAGCACCTGGTATTCCCAGGAGAAACAGCAAAAATTGTGGGGGTACAAGGGTAATTCTTTTGATGAGTTTAAAAATCATGTATTTTCGTTGATCAGTTGAGCGAGACATAGTATTTTTCCGATGAGGATTATTCATGCATTTTCGTTGACCACAACATACTTGGTAGGACTACGTACTCACAGTAAGTTTGGCTAACTTTAAGGATACGAGTAAGCACCTTTATCTTGCCTTCTGCAGATTATCATAACCCCAACTATGTACATCAACTTGTGGGACACTCTGCATTATGTACCGGTAATCCTGACAAAAAAGTTGCCATTAGAAAGGCAATGACTCAGCGTTGTAAACAATCGTGAAACGTAGATGAATACAAATTTGAGGTAGGAAAAAATACAGTAATTTTTAATTTATATAAGGTATTTGTTGATTTTAAGTAGCATACATAGTTAATGAGGTTTGTCATGGGAGACAAAAAAATGAAACTTGGTTACATAGGAATATCCGGGTTTCAGGTAATGAGGTTTTTATAGCGTCCGGGTTTGGTTACGAAGGAAGCAGGCCCAGGGTAATGGTAGTCAGGTAATGACTTCATGTAACGACAGAAAGAAAGAAACTTCGCTTACGTAGGAACAGGCCCAGGGAAAATCAGATGGGTTTTTCTCTTATAGCGTCCGAAAGAAATCGTAGGGAAGCAGGCCCAGGGTACGGTAGTCAGGTAATGAGGTTTTGCTCTTCATGTAGCGACAAAAAGAAAGAAACTTCGGTTACGTAGGAAGCAGGCCCAGGGTTCCTTCATGTAGCGACAAAAAAGAAAGAAACTTGTCACGCACCACATCAGGTAATGAGGTTTTGCTTTCAAGTAGTCAAAAAGAAAGAAATCGCGGTTACCATAGCAGGCCCAGTATGTGTAGTCAGGTATGAAGAAAACAAAATAAAGGATCTAAATCTTCATTTGTAATTTTATGAAGAAAAGTATGAGATCGAAATTGTTAGTAACATTAAAAAATTCAAGTTTAAAAGATAGACCTGTTAAAAGACTTTTTCTGATTAATAATTTTCTTAATGTATTGTCGACCTGGAAAAAATCTTTATATTTACATTAACCAGAAAAAGGCTTAGATCGATCTTTTTAGATTGGATTTTTAATGCAACTATAACAACAAAACCTTCTGTTCATGAAAATGGGAAGACCGCGTCGGTAAAATTAAGCAGAGCATTTTATACGTATATATATATATATATATATATATTATATATAATTTTGATTGTACACCGGTTCCTGGTACCACGGTGATAGTTTAGTAAAGAAAGAACTCGAACACGGTGGAATAAACACAGATATATTACAAAACAAGAATATATACAGAGAATATTGAATTTAGGTTTGTTATTGTCTGAACGCGAATCTGTTTCGGAGAAAGCTCTAGTTGACACTGACAGTCAATCCAGACTTCAGACTGAACAGTATTTAGTCACCCCCTTCCCCGAGGGCAACATGCGTGACACACGGCCAATATGGGATCTCGAGCCCCAGAATCTGTAGCCTTTGAACCCGTATAAATTCAGGGTCCACTATCTGTCGAACATTTGAAGGGCGTAGCCTCGTTCAACATAGTCCGGTGCCTTTACCGATTTGTACGAAGGGAGCGTTTTGACAAGGAATTTTGTATTTAAAAAATCTTCCAAAGTACAAGAATCATGGCGTATCAAATGTAAACAAAATGACGCCACATTATGAAATGGACATCTCATATTTTAAGACATTTTTATGACAGAACATTTACTTAAATATTTGTATCCATAAAAAAGAATGTTAAACATAAAAATGTCTTAATATATATATGTGTGTGTGTGTGTGTGTGTGTGTGTGTGTGTGTGTGTGTGTGTGTGTTTTGTGTGTGTGTGTGCGTAATATATATATATATATATATATATTAAGGCATTTCGGCTTGATGGGCTGTGGCTAAGTTGGCTACAGCGTTCAGGGCCTAAAGGTAGCGTACCTATAAAATGAATAATACTGCTAAAACGTAGAAGACCTATGATATGAAAGTGAATATAAATTGCTCCAGTGAAAATAATCGATGCCCTAATAATAAATGTAAAGAGGATATGCGAGATATGATCGTATTATTTAAAAAATAATTACAACATCTGCTGCAGTTACAAATGTAGAATGCATTTAAAGAGTTCAGACTTATTTTGCATCAGAAACTTGAATTGATCTAGAAAATTGTTTTAGGTAATCTCTTTATTTGATATGGCCGGCCAGCTCACTCACTATAAAATGGTATTATCTTACGAACAAATTATCTGGCTTGATTTTCAATGCATATAAATGCAGCTTTATTTATTGATTGATTTGGCGATCGTAAAGAGATAGCAATTAAATATAATCGTATACGCATACGAATCCATATATACATATATATATATATATATATATATATATATATAATTAAAACGAACTAATACTTTGTTTATTCCTCGTATCGTTGAAAAAGAATTAGGCGTGTTCGAAAATTCCGACATTAAAATCTATCTCTTCATTCTTCAATTCATCAATAGGTTAGTCTGTATAATAAATGCAAATATCTATGACACTGGGTCACACTTTTCCAAACCAAGAGGCTATAGCTCAACATTTTGGAATGGCCAACACTGATCCGGACCCGCAACCAAAATGTTATTCGATGGATTGAGCCAAGTGATAGAAATATTTGTAAAAAGTATTAGAAAGAGAAGAAAATCTATATTTTTGAAGGTTTTATTGAATTTTTTTTAAGTTTCCACATGTCCTCCATCATTAGCAATACAAAGGTAATACGATTTTGCAGTTAACGGATTTGTTGATTTACAGTAATGCCTTCCATCAGTTCAATTTGTTTAAATGGAATAAAGAAACCACAATTAAATTAGCAAAGAAACTGATTTAAAATTTCCACTAGTTTGTCTTGGATAGCATTTCGCGCGTGGAACGGGGAGCGATTTGTTTTGGGTGGGAGGACTACTTTTTATGACAAATTTTACTTTAACTATTAGCTGGCATTATTCGTCGTCATGGTAATATAACTGAATGTGATAATAGAAAAAAAAAGACTTAAAATAAGTCTTTGTAATAACTCCTAACTAATGAATACAAATGTCAGAAATAAAATGATTTGTCTTGTCAAGAAAACACAGCTGCGCTCAGATTCTATCACCACGGCTGCAGTGGAAAGTTTTAATTTCAATTTATTGATTGCACACTTCACCTGACGGACACATTCCAACCGGATCGTAGATACGAAACTGATTATAAGTAAATGAATTCAGCAATGAACGTTATTGAAATCCAAGCATTGTTAATAGTGAGAATAGCCGTTTCCATACAATAAACTTTCGGCATTTACTGACCAAATTTACTGACGATTAAAAAATTTGAAAACCCTTTTTTCGTAACAAAAAAAAAAAAAAAAAAAGTTTTGCAGGAAATTGATGCAAAAATAAACACAGATTCAGCAATGAACGTTTTCTATTGAAATCCAGGCATAAGTGAGAATAGCCGTTTCCGGACAAGAAACATTCAGCATTTACCGAGCAATCGTTACTGTTGGTTTGGATATTGCATAATTTATTTCTGAAAACAGTTTTTTTTTTCAGGAAATTAGATTTCGCCAGTCAACTAAGGGTTATCGCTCTTTCGATTGTTGGCGGGAGTTTTCTACGCTTCAGATACGAAAATGAGGAAGTGTGGCGTCTTTAAAAGGGGATAATATAGGCTTTCTCAACTGTGACGTTCTTTGCAGCTAGGCAGTAAAGCACACCGGATCAAATGGTGGTTTCTCCTACAAAGGCGGAGCGCACATTTTCTTTAAGATGTCTCGAATGTGCAATCCGATAGACATAATACAGTTTAAATTAAAAAAATAAAATAGGTGCCTATTTCAAATAAAACTAACCATTAAAATAACGTTTGAAGTAATAATCTCGGATTAAAAAATAAGTCCATTTATTTTTTTTAGTGTATATATATATATATATATATATATATATATATATATATATATCCCACAAACAAATTGACAAATTAAAATGAGAATATCTGAGTAACTATATGTTGAGGCAAACGAATCTGAATAGGCTTCATGTCGAATGATAAAATATTCATTTATCAAAATTCAAACAAATTATTCAAAGGAAAGTCGATTTTATAACAGATTTCACAAAGCGTCACAAGTGCTCAGTATATGCACCGCCAATGACACAACACAAGTTAAATCGGTAGTCCAGCTTCTGTCAAACACGCTGTAGCAGGTCTTTCGTAACATGCCTCAATGATTCTCTCTGAAGTTCCTCCAGGCTTGTAGGAAGTCTGTGGGACATAGACGTGTCCTTTCGCATAGAAAAAAAATCCCAAGGTGTCAAGTCAGGGGAACATGGTTGCCATTTCAACAACACATTGTTATTATTGTGATACGTCCACACAGTTTTTCCACATTTTGTTAAAATTAAGGTAATCTGAGCGAGAATAGGTTATAATATTAGACTACAAAATGATGGCAATTTTATTTTGTAGTGGGGACAACTATATACATATATATATATATATATATATATATATATATATATATATATATAAACGGCTATCGGCACGAAAAGTGGAATCAGAGAATAGAGTCCAAATTCCGTTTACTTTGCGCTAATTCTCTTGGATAAGGCATGAATACACCTTCAGGTTAAATAGCAGGCCAGACATGTCCCTCTTAGGACTTGGGTGGGTGGCATCGAATCTATGAGAAGGAAAACTGAATTTAAACCAGATTTGTTCTATGTGGAGACTTAGTGTGACACTGTACCATTTCCCTGGTAGCAATTTTTCCGAAATCATCGGCTGGTTCTACAAGGGCCTTGACCCCTATAATCAAATCCATGTGGATAATCTACCGATAACATTGTAATTTTTAGCACTTTGTATTATTAATATTACTATTTTTTTACTGCATTATTTTTAAGGCCCTTAACTGCAATACATTTATTGTTAACTTTACTCAAGGTTGTTTGCAGTTGCCTTTTGAGGATAGGACAACACAACTATGAAATTCACACAAATTGTTGTTCAGGGATCAGAGTCATCTTTACTGGAAGGATAAACCTTTTGTACATAAATGGAATCACATATAGAATGATAAAACTTCAACACAACTGTAGGACATATATACAGTGGATAAAGGCGTTAGTTAGATCCAGTGACAGGACCCAAAGAGTGTGAGTTCAATACCTGGTTAAGGAAGTTGAGAAGGGAAATTAACAGGAGATAACCGATAACTGACATCCATTAAAACATGGCACGTGGAACTAGAACAGTCTACCCCAGTGTTGAAATAAAGGGTTCAGTTCGACATTCCAACCACCTGCCGAGACGTTGTAATAAATATGGCAACAAAGATGAGGACAATAGACAGAATTCATCGTATATAAAATACTTGCATCAAGGGAAAATAATCAATCAATGACGGTTTTGTATCGGGATTGAATGGCCTTCAACCATGCATTCACACTCTTAACAGCCTTTCTATATCCACAGGGTTGAATCATTCTTGTTTCCTCTGTATTCCATTGGTATAAGTTCCATATAAATAGCACCTTCCCACGAACCGCTACTTTGTTAAATAAACACCTACGTGGATATTTCTTCGAACACCACAAACTTCACACACTTTAAGTCAGCCATTATCTATTCTACATATCCTCGTAATTTTCACATCCGACATTCACCTCTTACATTCAATATCTCACACAACATTCAATAACCCTCTAACTTGAGTGGAACTTGAGCCTTGTACTTTGTGATCTTTACAAAAAACATTTATATTGTCTCCCACTACAAAAGAAAAACAATCATTTTTTGCAAAATGCATTTTATTTCTACCAATAATTACAAATGCAGATTGAACACTGACGTGTGTGCATTTTATGGATTTAGTGGTTAAATATATATGTCGGGCATTGAAAATTACAGGTGGGTATTGCCAGTATTGGATGCGCGGTTAGTGTAACGGTTATCCGCAGGGGGCTTTTCGAATAGGTGATTTGAGTTCAAATTATTTTGTCTACTTTTGCATTCACTTTCGCACGTAAGCGTTTAAATCGTGGGGTAGACTGGGAACTCTAGCAGTATCAGTCTCTTAATAGAGCTACTCCGTTATATTTCCCAATAATTCATGACTATTGCCAGCTAATATAAAAGGTGTAAGTAAGTTATAATGACCTACTACTTGAAGGGATAATGACATTCTGAAAAAGATCTGCCCGTATTCAGATATCGAATAGGGATATTAATTAAAAACTGATCAGTTATCGAAGTTTTCATTTAACAATCTAAGGTTATTTTTCAGGCCACAAATATGGAGCACCCCACGGGAAAAAAGTTACCGACGCAATTGTTTGTCCGTTGAAGGGGTAATGTTTTACCGGTGGAGTTTATATATCTCACATCAAAAAAGTATTGCTTAAATAAAATTAAAATCCAGTCAGTTGATAAAAAAGTCAATTTATAAGAAAAACTAACATCCAGAAAGCAAAAACCAAGTAAAATAAAATATAAAACGGGAAAATAAAAATAAAAAAGAAAGGCAAATATACCCACACTGTAACAGATCAATAACCAATGCGAGCACTTACGCTTCCTAGCGTCACGTCTGAGAAGAAGTCAAAGTTCCAACCACTAGTTAAGTTTCACGCTACCGCGATCATGAGGCGACTAGAACGCTTATAAAGCGTGTTCCAATAACAGATTTTAAATGTGAATTAAGTTTAAGCGTCTGATGATTTTTTTTTTTTTCTCAGATTTAACAACTTAAGCCTTTGGAAATTTCAACCATGGGAAATATTAACAATCAAACAACGTGTTAAAGATATCGAAGCCTATTACGAAAATGGATGTTCAAAAAAAGAAATGCAATGAGAAGTTCCCAGGTCGCATCATCTCTCGAAACAGCGAAGTCAATTGACCACCACGATCGTGCGACTTGACGCCTTTAAATTTCTTCCTTTGGGGAACATCTCAACAGTAAGGTCGATGGAAACAACAGATGAAGGATGAGATAATAAGGCATATTGGTGAGATCGAGGAGCAACTATGCAGAGACATCAAAATTTTGACCATCGAGTGGATGGGTGCTTCGGAAGCCTTTGGCGAATATTTGGGTGATATTATTTTAATACATAATTGCCATGACTTAAATAACATGATTTAATAGAGAAATAAATATTTTTCACCAATAACACTGATTTATTTACTGCTGACTTTCATCCGAGAGAATTAAATAATTTTGCACTAATAACACTGATGTATTTACTGCTGACATTCATCCGTCTTAATGAAACACCCTATATATATATATATATATATATATATATAAGTGAACATTGAAGTCAACACTTGGAGGCGACGGGCTGTTTCATGCTAGAATTTTATTTTTATTTTTTATTTTTCTTTCTTATCTTATATATGTATTTATTTATTTCTATTTTAATCGGTGTTTTATTAACGTAGTAAAAATTGTTTATATCGCTTATTTAATAGTTTTGTTTTGGTTTGGGAAGATAATTAAAGCTATTCATTCAATTTTAGGGTTGATTGCTGTAGTTTATTCTATTATTTTGGCGGAAGCAAATATATATATATATATATATATATATATATATAACGAAAAGTAATCATAGTCGATAAATTTCAACTATGATAAAATTGGCTATTAAAAGTTGTCAATATATATAACACCAAGATGAATAAAATAATGAAAAAAATAAAACCGTGGCAACTTAGGTTTCACAACAAAAAAATGAAGTTGTGTCGCTTGTGGTTTACGCCTTAAATATGAACAATTCGTAGTGTTTTGTTGATTTTTTTTATTTGTTACTCATCATGTGTGTATTATACGGGTTTTTTGAGTCATACGAGTTCCATATTACCTATTAGATAATAAATATTAAATATCTTTCAAAACAGAAGCTGACTATTGAATAAGACCATGGAAATAATAACGGGATGTTCGCATTCAAAAAATAAAAAATAAAAATATGTATAATAGCTAATATCCTTCAAATCTATAAATCAACCATTCGCCCTTGCATGGAATGCTGCTGCCATATATGGTCTGGTAATCCCGCTGTTCGCCTTAAGGTCCTCGACAAGATCCAGAGACGGATATGCAATGTGGTTAGTCTTGATCTGGCATCTCGTCTACAGTCACTCTCTCACAGATGTGCCGTCGCCTCTTTTCTACAAATACTTTCACGGTAACTGCTCCGACTAGCTACTTTCTCTAGTCCCCAGACTACATGAATTTAAGCTTGCTACTAGGCTGGCATCACGGCCCCACCCTTTCACTGTCGAAACGGTTAAATGTGGCCGTCTCCTCTACTCCAATAGCTTCATGTCTCGCACCTCCCGTCTGTGGAATTCCATTCCTGTTAATTGTTTCCTGAGAGCTATAATTTCCAACTGTTCAAATGTAATGTCAATCGACATCCCCAGATGCCCTGACCTATTCCCTGTCCTTCTCTTCATCCTTTTCTCCATCATGCCTCTTTGCTCTCGTTCCCATTTTCTAACCCCTTGTTTACTAGTGGCATCCAGCCTTTTTGGGGGTGAAATGCTTATATCTATCTATCTATCTATCTATCTATCTCTCTCTCTCTCTCTCTCTCTATATATATATATATATATATATATATATATCAGGCTATTACACCGAAAACATGTCAAAATCGCTACACAATTGCAAACTTAAATAAATCCTTCACTCGCCAGTAATTTACAATCGCCTGAAGAGATGCATTGATACGCATCGAAACTCGATTGCAATTGTGTAGCGATTTTGACATGTTTTTGGTGTAATATCGTAAAATAAAAAATATTGCTCTACTTTGTATTGATCCCTCCTTTAAATTAAACGTTACGAACGTAGGAATTGTACTTTATCTGTTCTCATCTTATATATATATATATATATATATATATATATATATAACGAATAAAAAGTAATGACGGAACTCACTGTAACATTGAAAATCAGTTTTGTATACCAAGTACTTTATATCTCTTTCTGAGATCACCAACAGGGGTGCAACTGGAAAGGCAAAAACTATGCTATATTGCATTTCTTACCTCATTTGATTTTAATGCACGAAAAAATATTCGTGAATATGAAAGGATTATCCTAAAAAATAAGCAGACATAATATTCGTAATTTATTTAATCAGACATACCTAAAAGATTTTAAATATATTTAAATATATTTAATATTTTAAATATATTTCATATACATACACACACACACACATATATATATATATATATATATATATATATATATATATATATACTATGAAATGGACACAGTCCGGCAATTCTTTTAAGACATTTTTATGTTTATACATTCTTTTTATAGATATAAATTCAAGTAAATACTCTGTTTATAATAAACAGTATTAAGCAACATCATAAGGCTAGAATATGTAAAGCTTGGGATGACCCATGCCCTTTGTGCCTCCATGAAAAATTGCATATTATTAAACTTCTAAATAATAATAATCTATTAAATAATAGACACGAGTTAACGGTTTTTTGTAGGCATCATCTGATTTTTGGTTTGAATTATTAGATAAAAAAATTTATATAACTTGTTTAACAAATAGCCCAATCATCAGATTCAT
>CAHIKZ030001158.1:2092500-2140000 GCA_903632075.3 Acanthosepion pharaonis
CTCGCACACACATATACGTATGCACAAGCGTACGCACACATCTCTCTCTCTCTCTCTCTATATATATATATATATATATATATATATATATATGGAGAGAGAGAGAGAGAGAAAAGAGAGAGAGGGTGAGAGTTGGATTAGTATAAAATATTATTATATATATATATATATATATATATATATATATATGAACACTTTTGCATTTACATACGCTCTATCTCAGATATTGAGCACTTTATCACATAAATATAGCACCTTAAAACTATATTTATTCAAATATATATATATATATATATATATATATATATATATATATATATGGGAAAATGTATGACAAAATGGAAAGCTCTTTGCTTTTTATACTTTGTCATACATTTTACATTAATATTTTTCTTCAATTTTCTTCTTGATATATAAATATCTATATATAAATATTTATATATATCTTTATCTTATATATATATATATATATATATATATATAAATGTGATATTGAGCACTTTTATCTCATAAATATAAAAACACCTTAAAACTTTATTTCTTCATATATATATATATATATATATATATATATATATTTATATACATATATATATATGAAATATGATAATTCCTCATTTCAAGAATTCTTTGACATATATTATTGTTGTGTCATTTCTGTTCATAAACCTTTTGTCGCACTAATCTTATTTGCGTACTGATGAAACGCAACACTTGAAAACCGTTAATGATGAGAAACAACGGCTTCCAGGTTGTTGTTTTTTCCTCCTGAAACGGTCACAGAAGTTCTGTGTTCCATTCTTTGAGACCAGCTTCCTCTTAACCATCTTTAGAGAGGATCTGAGAAGCGTCTGTTTCTCTGTGATGTCTAAGCACAAGCCTTGTTGTTCGTTTACATTGGCAGAGATGAACGAGGGCAAAAACAATTTATGTCCTCAATGGGCAAATTTTAATGTGCTCGGCTAATGGATAAAAGAGGCAGGGTTATCTGGCGTTGCTCGTTAAGTATATGGTTTAATGTAATAACAGTAGATAGACAGATATCTACATAGATAGATACAGTCTTAGATAGATAGATAGATAGATAGATAGATAGATAGATAGATAGATAGATAGATAGATGTAAGCAGACTTAGATAGATAGATAGATAGATAGATAGATAGATAGATAGATAGATAGATGTAATCAGACTAAGATACAAGCTGACTAAGATAGTTAGATAGATAGATATAAGCAGAATAAGATAGATAGATAGATAGATAGATAGATAGATAGATAGATAGATAGATAGATATAAACGGATTAAGATAGATACAGGCTGACTAAGATAGATAGATATGAGCATAATAAGATAGATAGATAGATAGATAGATAGATAGATAGATAGATATGAGCAGAATAAGATAGATAGATAGATAGATAGATAGATAGATAGATAGATAGATAGGAAAGGACTGAGATAGATAGATAGATAGATAGATAGATAGATAGATAGATAGATAGATAGATAGATAGATAATGAATAGCTATATTTATCGTTATACTCAGTTTTCGTAATTTATTTTATTTTTCTCCCTCCTTAAAATTCTTATATTCTTTCACACTCAGTAACCCTCTCCGCGTTAGTGGCTTTGTTGTCTTGCTTTGGGTGAAAATATAAAAAAAAAAAAAAATCCAAGCTGACAAGTTTTTTCTCTTCTTTGCTTATACTGTCCAATCAAGGGCCAATTGTTCATTGTGATTCTTCAGTCAACAGCACCGTTTCGCTTGATCGTTAGATCGACTGATTGATTTAGTTGTATTTATTTTACCTTTTGTGAATTATTTAAACCCAAAACGTATTTCGGATTGTAAGAAGTCGCTACTAGTTCCCAAGCGGTGTTCCCAAGCGCTTCTCGTATCTAAATACTTGACACTGCTTAACGAACAAGAACTGGTGTTTCCAATGTCATCTGACCGCAAGCCACTGTTTGGGACAGCTAGATAATTCTGAACGAGGTCTTGTTGATATAGATAGGGAAACATAGCAGGTTCCCTAGACATATGTTATGACCCACACTTATTCGTTAAATAAAGCCTGCTTGAGAAAATAATAATAATAATAATAATAATAATAATAATAATAATAATAATAATGTGGCATATGGGAACATCAACAATCCCTGTTGTAGTTGGAGCCCTAGGACTGATTGGAAAAGATTTCAGTAGATTGAAGGGATTCCTGGAAGTCCATGCCTCAAGGAGATACAAAAAATTGTTCTGATAAGTACAGCCCACACTTTACGAAGGACTTAATCTATGTAATTTTTTTTTTTTTTTTTTTTTTGTCAGTGGAAAGTGCCATGATGCCATTTCTAAACTTAGGTCCCTGGGCGGGACCCGGAAAAATGGGTAAAGGCCAGAAATCAAAGATAATAATAATAATAATAATAATAATAATAATAATAATCAAAAGAAGAAAACTCCAGATTTTTTTTTAAGCATTTCACCCCAAGCAAGGCGGGAAGCCACTAGCACGCAAGGGGGTTACATAGGATTTGGAGCGAGAGCAGCTAGGAGTGATAGAGGAAAGGATGAGGAGATGGATAGTGGATCGATCAAGGCAACTGGAGATATCGAGTGAGGCTTTGATATCAACAAGAAGATTAAGGAACTCGACCAAGATGCTACATACAAATCCTTAGGAATTAATGAAGGAGACGGAATAAAACATTCAATTAGGAAGAAAAAAATCCGAAAAAAATATTTTAGGAGTATGCGTTTGATATTAGAAAGTAAACTTAAAATAAAATGATCTACACTTTACCCGTAGTAAAATACAGCTTCAACATTATTAAACAGAATTTGAACGATTAGACGCCAAGACCAGAAAAATGCTTAGCCAAATGAGGATGCAACACCCGAAATCAGATGTTGGTAGACTGCACGTACCAAGAGCTTTAGGAGGCGGAGGTCTAATCCACCTTGAACTAGCTCTAAAAACTGCAACAATTGGATTAGAAGCATACCTCACTAAAACCAATAACCCTCTTTTACATACAGTAAAAACCAAATCCACTCTATCAAAAAAGAGGCTCCGCTATTCAAGAAACAGTTTTATATAACTTCAAAGGCGGTTAGCTAACCAAAACTAGAGATTTAAACATTGATATCATCAAGATTAAGGAACTCGACCAAGATGATACATATAAATCCTTAGGAATTAATGACGGAGACGGAATACAACATTCAGTTATGAAGAAAGGAATATTATAGGAGAGTGCGTTTGATATTAGAAAGCGAACTTAATGGGGCCAATAAAATGAAGGCCATCAATATACTATCTATATGCGCAAAAACATGCAGCTTCATCATTATTAAACAGAAATTGAATGATTGGACGCCAAGACCAGAAAAAAGCTTACCCAAATGAGGATGCACAACTCGAAATCAGATGTTGGTTGGCTGTAACCAACTAAGAGCTATAGGAGGCCGAGGTCTAATCCAACTTGAACTAACTCTAAAAACTGCAGCAAGTGGATTAGAAGCATACCTCATTAAAACCAATGACCCTCTCCTACATATAGTAAAAAAACAAATTTAATCCATCAACAAAGAACCCGCATCCTCAAGAAACAACTTAATGTACGGGAAATCCTACAAAAAAAAGCGAATACTATTTACGCCAAACAAGTAAAACAGAAATCAAAACAACTTCGCCAAATGAAATTACAAAGACAAAAGGTAGAATTGTATCACATAATCAAGGATGGAACTTATCCGAAATGCAGGGTCTGCAGAAAATATGATGAAACTGTCGACCCTATTTTCTCAGGAGGTCCGGAACAAGCAAAAATGTATATACCCACAGACATAACAAAGTAGCGACATATATGTACTGGAAGATATGCAAGAAGCACAAAATCGAAATCCCTGAGAGATGCTATGAGCACTAACCAGACACAATTAGCTAATATAATGATGTAACTCCCCTCTGGAACATGCCAATTCAAACTGACAGGGAAATAAAAGACAACTAACCTGATATTATCATAAAAGACAAGAAATTCAGGAAGTGTATACTTATTAAGATGACAGTACCATGTGAAAGAAATACCTCCATGAAAATTATCGAGAAATAGTCCAAATACAAGGACCTGGAGAACGAGGTTAACAGGATGTGGGGAATGAAGACTGAGACTGTACCAATAGTAATCGGAGCACTGGGACTCGTGGGAAAATGAATGGACATTTTTATTAACAGTGTCCCAGGTAACATCAACTTACAAGTTGCCCAGAAGATAACTCTACTAGAAACATCCCATATACTAATGCTATCAGTTAAATGACAATTCTCTTATAAGGCCTAAGGACCAAAGTTTGGACCCGATTCTGCAGGATACAAAGCAGGGTATAATAATAATAATAATAATAATAATAATAAGAAGAAGAAGAAGAAGAAGAAGAAGAAGAAGAAGGCTATAAGGCCCTGTCTGTCCTGCTAATTGGCCTATAGATGGAAGTAGAAGAGATGAATTGAAACCTTTCCCGAGTGTATTTCCGCCTAAATGAAGATAACAAATCCTATTGGAATTCTAACTTGGCTTTTCCGATTTCTCATCTTCTTCTTCTTCTTCTTCTTATTATTATTATTATTATTATTATTATTAGAAGAAGAAGAAGAAGAAGAAGAAGAAGAAGATGGAAAAGAAGGCGAAAATGAAAAATGAAGGATAATAATAATAATAATAATAATAATAATAATAATAATACAAAGAAGAAGAAGAAATACGATTTCTAGATGACCGTGTTACTTTATTGTAGGACTTCAACTTCAATATATCGGCCACACTATCCTTCCTATCCTTATAACCCTCATTGTCTTCTTTTTCTTCTTCATTTTCTTTTTCCTTTCCATTTCTTCTTTTCTTCTTTTCTTTCTTTATCTTTAGAACAAACCCAGTTGGAATTCTAACTCGGCTTTCCGAGTTTTTCTTCTTCTGTTTCTTTCTTCTTCCTTTTTTTCTCTTCTTTTTCTCCTTTCTTTTCTTTTTCTTCTTCTTTTGCTTTTTCTTCTATTTCTTCATTTTTTCTTCCTTTTCTTTTTCATTTTCGTCTTCTTTTCCTTCTTCTTCTTCTTCTTCTTCTTCTTCTTCTAATAATAATAATAATAATAATAATAATAATAAGAAGAAGAAGAAGAAGAAGAAGAAGAAGAAGAAGGAAAAGAAGACGAAAATGAAAAAGAAAAGGAAGAAAAAATGAAGAAATAGAAGAAAAAGCAAAAGAAGAAGAAGAAGAAGAAATACGATTTCTACGTGACGATGTTCTGGGATTTCAACTTCAATATATCGCCGATACTATCCTCCATATTCTAATAACCTTCATTGTCTTTCTTCCTACTCTCACATTCATATCACACACCTCCTTCTGTAACACTCTGCCTTGAGTGGCTCTTGAACCTTGTGAATAAGCTCTTCTCTGATATAGCATTGAACTCTTTCTTTCTGGGATGTAGGAACTTGAAGGATGCACGGGTGGCTTAATGCATAGTGTCTCAGTTTGTGAACTCAATGAGCCGAGTTCGAATACCAGCCGGGTCCCTTACATTCACGTCTCCGTAAACAGCAATGCATTTATCGACCATCGTAAAAAATCTGACCATGATTACCATTTTAAAAAATTCTGCTAAAAAAGTAAATTCTTAATGCTAAATGCTATATATAGAAAGTGCAGTGATTTCTGAATCTTCTATAGTGTATCTTATAAAATATAACCTCTCTTAATGAATCATAATGAATCTATTAGAAATCGCCTTTAAATGTACGGGTGGTGCAATGGATAGCGACTTGGAATGAGAAACTGAAGAGCAGAGGTTGGATTCCGTCAAGTTTATTACATTCATTTACGCACCCTTGAGACAGGTATGTATTTGTCTCCTTCGCCCAGCAACTGGTAAAATAGTCAGGCTTGTATCTCGATGATAAAGTCCATTGACCGGGTGATTTTGAGGAGCGTGTAACTACCTCTTAATTGCTGTTGTTGACAGGTCCAACCGAATCTAGGGTGGTAGCATCTGCTAGGGTTCCAGCTATGGGCAAATAGTGAAAAAAAAAAAATGAAAAGATAAAAGTACATTAGAAAAATTTAGCAGCAATATATTTTCATAGTAAAAAACAATAAAACTTAAAAATTAGCAGCAATATATTATTCGAAAATAATTTCGGCTTCAAATGACCCATAAGATGTTGATATGCCGTTAAACATACCATATATAAAATATTGTATCTGGAAAAATCTTTATTAGCAAAATAAACCCAATGTACCTGCAAAGAGAAAGATTCCTTCTTCTTTATAATAAATGCAAATGTCAGTGTGTCAATGTGTCACACGTTTTCAATTTACTCCTTGAGGCCGTTGTCTAACACATCGTACCATTTTAGAATCAGGCTGACTCTGCGAGCAAATTCCGGACTGGATCCGGACCCACAATCCTGAAATTTTGGATTCCCAAATTTTCATTATTGCGATTGTTCTCGGTGAATTTTTTGCGACGAATTTTTTGTACAACAATTTTTATAACTTCGAAATAAATTTGGGAATAATCGAAATTAATTGCGAAATCCAGCGAAATAAAAATAATTTTAAAAAAATGTTTGTACGGAAATTAAGGACCTACGTACATCAAATTGTTTTTAACTTAAGTGGCGGCAGAAGAATTATCGTTGAATTTTTAAAAGATAATTTTAAATATTAATGCCATACTTAAATGCATTTTGAGTTTTTCTGTAGATTATTGCTGCCTATCGCATCTACTCCTCCCTATCTATTGTAATGAAGGCCAAATCCACAGCTCTCCGAAGAAGCTAGATTAAATGCCGCCCGTTTGAGCCCCTTTTAAGCTAGTATAATTATAAGATATCCTTTGGCTTTAAATAACCCACAAAGTGTTGATAAACTGTAAAAAATACAAACATAAATCCATCAATCAGTCTCGAAGCGTCACGAGTTGCGGCAAGATATTCTAGATCAATATTCTTTGGCGAAAGTCTGAATTTCGCCAAAGCAATCTGACTAAACAGGCAGCAATCACATGATCCGTAGCCAGAACACGTAGCGTAATTACTCTGTCCAAATCAGGAACGACCAGCAAATAAAACAATGTCTAATTATCCACTCCCAATTGAGAATGGTGATGCCATCACGCAAAATGGGAAGGTTTGAGAAGGGAGGTGAGCGGCTTGATGGGAAATAAAAAAGGCGGTTTGTTCATTTTGACCCAAAAAGATTCAGCCAATTCTCTCATAGAGTGAAAGCTTAGCAAAGTACTTTTTTTATATATTATTATTTTGTTTCTAGATGATATTTCATTTCAGCGATTCCTAATGTATTATTAGAAATCAGATAATTTTAAAGAATAGCACCTAGTATAAAAAGAATGCTTTCAATTATTTGTGGAAAGGGATATGCTTTATGGGCAGTCTGAGTTTGTTTTTTCGTTTTTTTTTTTTTAAATCAGAGTTGACTGATACTTCTGGCTTGAGGAGATTACTAAAAGTACTACGACTAATAATAATAATAACAGTATAACAGAATGTGCTTTCTTATTGACATGGCAGTCTCAGCAGATTATAATGTATATTTGAAGATCTTCATAAACTATCAAAAAAGTATCTTGAAATTGAAATCTCAAAACTGCAGCACATGGGGACATCAATAATTCCAGTTGTAGTTGGAGCCCTCGGATTGATTGAAAAAGTTTCCGATAGACTCACTGAAGGGATCCCTGGTAGTCCATGCATTAAAGGAAAAAAAAAATTGTACTCACATGTATAGCTCACATATTACGAAGATCTTTATCAATGTAAAATGTGTGTTATCATAGGGTTTGTTTTTTGATTGTTTTGTTTTTCTTACAAGGATGATCAGGGGAAAATACCATGAAGCCATTTCTGAGCTTAGATCTATAGTTGGGACCTGGTAGGAAATGTGTATTCAACAGAAATCAAGGGAAATAATAATAATAATAATAATAATAATAATAATAATAATAATGAAGTCGAAAAAATAATAATAATAAAGAAAATTAATAATGTGGAAGGAAAATAATAATAAAATAAAGAAAAGTAAAAAGAGGCAAAAGAAAAAATAGTAATAATAATAAAGAAGAAGACGACGACGAGGCGGTAGCAGCAGCAGCAGAAGAAGAAGAAGAAGCAGAAAAAGAAGAATATGAAGAAGAAGAAGAAGCAGCAGCAGAAGAAGAAGAACAACAACAACAAGAACAAGAACAAGAAGCGGTAGCAGCAGCAGGAGCAGGAGCAGCAGCAGGAGCAACGGCAGAAGAAGAAGAAGCAGAAAAAGAAGAATATGAAGAAGAAGCAGCAGCAGCAGAAGATGAACAACAAGAACAAGAAGCGGGTAGCAGCAGCAGGAGCAGGACAGCAGGAGCAACAGCAGAAGAAGAAGAAGCAGAAAAAGAAGAATATGAAGAAGAAGCAGCAGCAGCAGAAGAAGAACAACAAGAACAAGAAGCGGTAGCAGCAGCAGGAGCAGGAGCAGCAGCAGGAGCAACAGCAGAAGAAGAAGAAGAAGCAGAAAAAGAAGAATATGAAGAAGAAGCAGCAGCAGCAGAAGAAGAAGAACAACAACAACAAGAACAAGAAGCGGTAGCAGCAGCAGGAGCAGGAGCAGCAGCAGGAGCAACGGCAGAAGAAGAAGAAGAAGCAGAAAAAGAAGAATATGAAGAAGAAGCAGCAGCAGCAGAAGAAGAACAACAAGAACAAGAACAAGAAGTGGTAGCAGCAGCAGCAGGAGCAGCAGCAGGAGCAACAGCAGCAGCAGAAGAAGCAACAGAAGCAACAGCAACAGAGGAAGAAGCAGAAGCAGCAGCAGAAGAAGAAGAAGAAGAAGAAGAAGAACAAGAAGCAGAACAAGAAGCAGCAGCAGCAGCAGCAGAAAAACAAGAAGAAGAAGAAGAAGAGAGAGGAGACAAGAAAGAAAAGGTAGAAAAGTAAAAGAAAAAGAAAATAATAACAATAATGCAAAAGAAAAAGATGAGGAAAAAGAAAACAATAATAATATTAATAAAAGAATAGAATTTAAACATCATCAACATCTTTATCTTCTTTTTTTTCTTCTTCTTCTGTTGCTGCTGCCTTTTTTTTCTTCTTCTTTTTCTTCTAGAGGAGATCTTTTTCTTCTTTTTCTAAATGAGAGTATAAAGAAAGTCAAAGTGGTAATACAGAGTGCAATTCTGGTGTATAGAAGAGAGATGAACAACTTTACAAAATTGTTCATTGGAAAATGTCACGATGCCATTTCTGACCTTAAATCACTACTTGGGATTCGAAAGTAATTCTAATGTATCTTAGAAGACCTTCAAAAAACTAACAAAATACAAGAATCTTGAATTGGAAATCTCAAAAATGTGGCACTTGAGGACATCAATAAATCCATTAGTAATTAGAGCCCTCGGAATGATTGGAAAAGGTTCGTGGGATTCCTGGTAACCCAAGCCTTAAATATATAGAAAAAAAAAAAGAAAATTGTACTCACAAGTACAGTTCTCACATTACGAAGATTTTTATCTATGTAAAATATGTGTGATCTTAGGATTTTTTTTAAATGATCAGTAGAAAATTCTATGAAACCATTTCTGGCATTCTGTCTCTGTTATTGACCCGAAAGGAAATGTGCATACAACAGAAATGAAAGGAAATAATAATAATAATTATAATAATAATAATAATAATATAAAAAGGGAGACAATTATGGATCATCGATAAAACGGTACTAGATGACATAAGGTTAACTGAGAAAGAAAAAGAAAGAGTAAAGTTATTGTTGCATTGTGTTATTATCCGACAGGTGATCAGTAGTCAACTTCCGCCTTTCTCTTTACAGTCACTTGCATAATTCTGTAAGGTTACCTCCCTTTGCCTTTTCCATAAAAACTTTCATGGTAATTGTTCGGATGAGCATTTCGCCTAGATTATTCGAATTTAAACGCAGTGCTGACTGGTAACGAGGTCTCACCATTTATAATACACTTTATAAATCTTCTACTTATCAAATAGGTACAATCCAATCTACTACACCTCCCTGAAATGAAGAGGTTTAATACCCTTGATTTGTCTCTAACTTCTGCAATCTCTTTTCTCATCACCCAACAACTTTGAGGTTTATATTATGTTCTTTTTAATGGAGATCTTCGTCTCATTTTATCTACAATAGTCAAATCTTGAGTTTCAAGTTTCTCATATTCGCAGAATCTGCTAGCTTCTCTTAATCTGTTTAGATATTGCATAATTCATTCATCTTGTTTGTAGACAGAAATTTGGTTCTTTCTGCTGTGACAAGTTTCTTTTTAGGCCGTAAACATATTTTTATAATTCCTGAAATTTAGACAAAAGTCAAATTCCCCAATTGTTTGGAATATGTCATAACAGAAGCTTTCATTATAGTTTCAAAACCTACCAGAGCTAGAAGGAGGTCAGTTATTTCATTTTCTCCTGTTCTTGTCTGGTTGTTTTAAAATTTTTTAGCCCTAGCCTGGGCTGCAAAACAACAGATCCAAGTCTCAACAAATTCTGTTTCATCCTAACGATTTAAACATGCTATCGGCAATACCATATTGCTGTATTGTGTTGTTCTATGAGACGTGACTAATAGTCAACTTTTTGCCTGTCTCGTAGTTTACTATACACTTTATATCTCTTCTACTTAATATATGCAAATAGGTACAATCAAATTTACCAATCTACTACACCTCCCTGAACTGAAGATGTTTAATGCCTTTGGTTCTTCCAAACCCTTTTCTCGTCGTGCCTAGTCGTCTTTCAATTTTATAGCCCTAGCTTGGGCTACAAAACACCCGATCCATGTCTCGACTTAAATATTCTATCGGCGGCCTCATAATTATGAAGATATGAAACAGGGAATACGAAACTACAAGTTGATCCTGTTATTGCGCATGCCTTTTGAACTACACTATTTACATTATTCGGACTATTGTCCTCATCTTTGTCGCAACATATATTTATTACAACGCTTCGGCCGTTGTACGCTCCGGCCTTCTTCAGGTGGTTGGAATGTCGAACTGAACCTTTTATTTCGCTCACTGTAGACTGTTCTAGTTCCACATGCCATATCTAATAGATGTCAGTTATCACTTATCTCCCGTAAATTGCCCTCTCCAAGTTATCCACTGCCTTAACCGAGTATTGAACTCACACCCTTTTGGGTCCTGTCACTGGATCTAATCAACACCTTTATGAATATATGTATTAATTTCTGGGTATTATAAATCTAATGTCTTCAGCAACAATTTTCTACCATTTTTTTATTTTATTTTTTTACATTTTTTGCTCACATTGCAATATTTGCTGTTATAATTTCATGTTTTTGCCAGAGCTCATATTGCAATTTTTGTTGATATTATCGCTTTTCTCTGGCACTCCTTATTACTGGTTCCCATAATGCATTCATTTCTATGCTTGGTCGGCTCAGGAGATTTTTGTGGCCTAGCATATGTGCTGATTCCTTAAGTTTACGAATTTTCTAATGGTGTTCTTTGTCTATGATCTCCACCTGATCCCACAGGGGGCGGTGATCTCCATTTTCTCTCCATATGTGGTCAGCCACGTCTTTTGAACTGTGACAAAATCTAAAAATGGTTGTGTAAAATTAGGACAGTGATTTGAACTGAGATGTTTTAGAAAACGCTACGGCTTGGGACCCCTATAATTCGGAGAAACGTTTTCTTGATGAAGAGAGGAGAAGAAATGGCAAGAAGATGGTGATAATGTAAATGCCAGATACGATACATGCCTTAGGCGATCATGTGTCTTTCGATTCCGGTCTGACTAAGCGGAATGTTTTCCCCTTCTAGCTGCTGTTTCTTTCTGCGATAAACTGGTCGTCAAACTGTGGTCCGCGAACCACAGGGGGTCCGCAAGGACAAGATAGGGGGTCCGTGGACAGCAAAGACTTTTTTATGGGTGACATGCAATTTATAAGAAATTCAAATATCCTTTAAGAAAAAACTGAATATATGGACTGCAAAAGATAGTAAGAAAACTTTAGATATATTCCCTACACTGGACGAATATCTCAGCAACAATGGTTCAGTTAAGGTTGATTTGATAATTGTAGATGTTAAACGACATTTAATATCACTTGCTGAACAGTCTGACAAATATTTCTCGAAAGATGTTCCTGATAATATTGAAAATTTTGACTGGATCAGAAATCAGTTTAATGTTGAAATAGCTAATAGCATGCTCACAGGAAATGAACTGGAAGAACTGGCAGAAATTTCATGCGACAGAACTTTAAAAATCAGTTTTATACAGCAACAACTTTCGAAATTCTGGCTCACTGTAGCCTCCGAGTAGCCATTGTTATCTCGAAAGGCAGTTAAGATTTTGTTACCGTTTGCAACAACATATTTATACGAAGCAGGATTTTCGGCACTAACCAATCTGAAAAACAAATAAAAATCCAGACTTGCTCCAGAAAGTGACTTATGTGGATGTTTATCAGTAATATCGCCAAGAATTGACAGTTTGTGCAAAGCCAAGCATGCACATCCTTCTCACTAAGTGTGTATTAAAAATCCTGTGTGTGTAATTGACAATAAAACTATTTGTTAAATACTATTACTCTTTTCATTTGCATGTAAAATTAATATTTTAATATAACAAAATTTAATTTTGTTACAATTTGCAGCAACATGCAGCATTAATTTATTTGAACACTTATGTCTAAAGTAAGCTTCAAACCAGCTTTTATTGCATTAATGCAAAACTATATGTTATATTCAGCAAATATTTATGGATAAATTTCATAAGCGTTTATAAGGGGGTCCCTAAGGTAAAGCCTGAGATATAAAGGGGTCCGCAAGTCAAAAAGTTTGAAAACCCCTGGTCTAGAGGACCCAGTCTGTCCTGCTAATTTACCTATAGATGGGAGTAGAACAGATGGATTTAAAGTCAAATGTGTCACACCCAGTAAAATAAGGAGTTTTGAAATAGGCCTCCAATTATAGTTCTTAGTTACACTGTGACTAACTCTGAAATATAGAAAGGCATGATCTATACCCACACTGTTAGAAGGTCTGTTTTATAATGCTATCAATAACTCAGATCAAAACCAAGAATCGCTAACCCATTACTTATTTAATCCCCTAGATTAGCGGTTTCTAACCTATTCTTTTTCTTTGTCTCTGGGCTGCATTTTCGGGATTCAAATTTGTTGGCGCCTCACCAAATTTTATGTGCTAAAAAATACATTTACAAACAAAAAAGAAACTGAAAGTGTTAAAGAGAGACAGCCTCGAATTTTGCGGACCCTAGTTACAATATACTTAATATTTAATATAATGCAAAAATATTACAATGATATTTTGATTTAATATCTATTTTGGCATATGAATGTTTTGAAACTATTTCTAGATCTTTGATTATCTTTCAATCATTCCGCCTCACCGGCTATCCTCTTCCGTCGTACCTTAGTCCATAAGCGGTCATAGCTCTCCACATGTTCCTTAGTTTTATTATCTGCGAATTACCATGAATTCCTGAAGGAAAATAGTTGTATGTTTTCCCTTTACATGCTATACAGTTCTGCATATAAATTTAAAAAAAAAATATCTGTACATTTACACTTTTAAATATTCATTGTGTGCTTATGTAATCATTTGAATGAATAATTCATGTGTCATGTTTTTTTCAGAATATGGGCGATCATAGCTCTCCACAAGCTCCTATATTTTGTTGCTCTAAGTGAGTGGGTGCCATTTTGTTTCTCTGTACCCTATTTTCGGAAATAAAATTTGCTCACGACTCACCAAATTTTATGTGATAAAAAGTACATTTAAAAATAAAAGAACAGAGAGAGGATTAAAGGGAGATAACCGCGAATTCAAAGTCAGAACGTTATCATTGATAACTCTCTTCTCCAATTTGCTGAGCCTAGTTACTATATTCTTAATACTTGATATAATGCAAAAAATATACCAATGATAAAACCTGTCAATAATTATTTATAACTATTTATACTGGAAGTCATGTAATTAAAAGTGATCCATAATAATTTATTTATAGCATATGAATTTGTTAAACTGTTTCTAAATCTTTGTCTTTCAATCATTCCGCCGCACCTGCTATCCTCTTCCGCCTCACCTGCTATCCTCTTCCGCCTTATCTGCTATCCTCTTCCGCCTTACCTGGTATCCTCTTCCGCCTTATCTGCTATCCTCTTCCGCCTCACCTGCTATCCTCTTCCGTCTCACCTGCTATCCTCTTCCGCCTCACCTGCTATCCTCTTCCGCCTTATCTGCTATCCCCTTCTGTCTCACCTGCTATCCTCTTTCGCCTTATCTGCTATCCTCTTCCGCCTCACCTGCTATCCACTTCCGACTCACCTGCTATCCTCTTCCGCTGCACCTGTGAGGCGCGCCGTACCGTTTGTGGACCACTGCCCTAGAATGTTCACCCTACCAGACCCTAAATTATTGACCAGTCATATGACTTTTAATCGATTTTAAATTTTCGAATTATCCCTGAAAGGCAAAAGGGAATCATAAAAGGATTCTTATGGCTTAAAAGATAAAATGCTGATTAGTAATATGTTGCTGGAAAACAGTTGTTCAAAATATAAACATTTTAAGAGAATCATAGAATGCTATAAAAATGGTTTTCCTAGCATCTGATATAACCGAACCATAGAGTTGCTAGAATTAGCGGAGATTTCATCCACTCTGAGAAATTTTCTAGAATCAGTATGGAGAAAAAGAGAGAAATAAAAAGTAACGTAACATTATCCTGATCGCAATCATTCTTAATTAATGATCAATTGATGAGGAACGATAACTTAATGGCCAACAGTGGATTATTTCCAGGAGACTGTCTTTCACTCGCAACATAATTTTGTATTCAGTCAGAGCCGCTTTCAAACGAATTCAATAAAACTTTATAAACATTGCCTATTTCAGAAGATTGTTAATCCGGAACACCCGGTAGCGTAGTGGATATCGGCGCCGAAAGTTTAAATCGGTGAACCGAGTTCAAATCCTGGCCCCAGCTGTTGCATTCACCTATCCACAAATAGCATTGCAAAATATATAAATCTATCTCTTCTCGACTAGCTAGAAAGAAATAACCGGGTAAAGGAAATCTTCTCGCCTTATGTGGTAACCAAGCTAAGAGAAGGAAAGCTATAAATTCAAAGCTATTTTGTTTGACGGCAAATCGACATCTCAGTGCGTTATTTAATAACAAGAATTTTAGGATAGGTTTTAATGAACAGAATATGTATTCTTCGTAAAAATAATTTTATAAAAATATATTGCTCGTATTTTTACTATAGAAATCTATTTTTTGTCTATCATAACGTTTTAGTCCCAGTTTAGGTGTTAACTATTTGACCATAGCTGGGACCCTAAAAGATGCTACCACCCGGACCAGGGTAACTTAGGAACAACTCCAATTAAAAGGGGGGTCAACGCTTCTCAAAACCTTCCGAAAAGAGACGTTACTGCCGAGTGTAGTTTATCGTCAGACCCAGGACCCAAACTGTGGAGAAGGTAACAGAAAATCGCTGTCTAGAAAATCATCCATCACATGGTTTCTTGGTATGTTGGTCTTTAGACTTTAAACACAAGGTGTCCAACTTGGGAAAGAAAATGGGCAAGTCTCTGTTTCAGGAACTTAAAAACCTTATTATTTAAAAATACAATGAAAATAATGGCTATAAAAAGATTGCAAACACTTTAGAATTTCCCCTAAGCACTGTTAAAACTGTAATTAAAAAGTGGTTAGTGCACAAAACTACTGCTATCCTACCAAGATCTGGGAGACCGAGTAAACTTACCAGAAGAGCAAAATCAAAACTGGTCCGGGAGGGAACATTCAACTCGAGTGCAACACTGCAAGACTTGAAAGCTTCAGTTTCCAGTACCGGGACAGATGTCCATGCATCTACAATTTCCAGAGTATTTCACCGGTCTGGCCTGCAAGGGAGGATAGCTAGAAAAAAGCCCATTCTGTAGCCTATGCACAAACAAGCTAGGCTAAACTTTGCCAAAAGTCACATCAATGATTCCATGACCATGTGGCGAAAGATTTTGTGGTTAGATGAGACCAAAATCGAGTTATTTGGAAAAAAATACGAAACGCTACATTTGGCGGGAAAAAGACACTGCTCACCAACCTTATTACACCGTTCCCACTGTAAAGCATGGCGGTGGTTCGATCATGCTTTGGAGCTGTTTTTCATCTGCAAGACCTGGGGAGCTGGTAACTATCCAAGGTGTCATGGAAAAGAAAGTCTGCTAGAGCTCTGCGCTTGGGTCGCAATTTCAAGTTTCAACAAGATAACTCCAAGCATGTGTCAAAAAGCACTAAAGCTTGGTTTTCTAGCAAGAAAATCACAGTTTTGGAGTGGCCCAGCCAGTCTCCAGACCTCAATCCTATAGAAAATCTATGGCGAGATCTAAAGCAGGCTGTACACCTACGTCACCCCATCCAATCTGACACAGCTCAAGAAGTTCTGCCATGAAGAATGGCAAAAACTGTCAGCAGACCACTGCAGGAAGATCGTCGAAGGCTACACGATTGATGCAGCATGATATCATGGAATTTTGTTTATTCATATGCGTTAATGGAGATGGTGATATAAACTGTTTCCTTATACGAAAACATGGATACGCAATGTTATAGGTCCTGTTCTGACATCTCGTCTACAGTCAATTTCTCACAGACGTGCTGTAGCTTCCTTCTGTCTTTTCTAGAAATATTTTCATGGCAACTGCTCTGATGAGCTATTTTCACTGGTGCCCCAACTGCATGAATTTAAGCGTGCTACTAGATTGGCATCTCGGTCTCACCCTTTCATTGTCGAAACAGTTAAATATAACCGCCTCTTCTACTCTAACTGCTTCTTCTCTCGCACTTCCCGACAGTGGAACTCCCTTCCTCTTAGTTATTCCTCGACAACTATATTCTTCAAAAATTCAAATGTAATGTCAATTGACATCTTCTGATACATTGATCTTGATTCCCGTCCTTCTCTTTATTCTTTCCTCAAAGACCCCTCTTTACTTTTGCTATCACTCTCTGTAACCCCTTTCGTGTTAGTGGCACTCCCCCCTTGCTTGGGGTGAAATGCTTAATAAAAAAAAAAAAGAAAGAAAAGTAGATGCCAAGATGTTGATCGAACAACAGATGCTACTATCTCTTGAAATTTATAAATACTTCCCATTAAAACAATTTATGAATTTATAAATACTTCCTATTAAAACAATTTATAAATACTTTCCATTAAAACAAATTATAAAATTATAAATACTTCCCATTAAAACAATTTATAAATTTATAAATCCTTTCCATTAAAACAATTTATAAATTTATTAATTTATAAATTATTTCCATTGAAACAATTTATAAATTTATAGATTCTTTCCATTAAAAGAATTTGTAAATTCATAAAATTATAAATACTTTCCATTAAAACAATTTATAAATACTTTCCATTAAAAGAATTAGTCGGGAAATTAGGTCACACATGTTTACCATCCAGTATTGATGGGGGGGGGTCTTTTTAAACCTATGTTTGAAGTAATAGAGAAATCGATTTATATGTGCTATCCTTTTTAGGAGTTCCTGATGTTGAAAGTTTTCAAGTGTTGTGGTCTCTGTTATTTAGAACAGTTCTTCGTGATTATATAGCGCCAATCCGCGAGGTTTGAAGAAGAAGAAACCTTTTTAAAATCTACACGCTTCATTCGCACGAAGCCATTTAAAACCGTGAATCTGAGAAAACGGTTGTAATCAGTTGACAGTTTGAATATTTCTTGTACGGGTTTGCCGCCATTGCAGGACATCCACAACAAAGTCTCAATCTGTCGAGGTTATTTAAGAAAACGGTTTGAGGTTTTAAGCTCATGTTTTGGCTTTGTAGAAATTAGCGGTATTTGCGGGGATTAAATAGGCGCCCTAGCAGATGGGTGTAGTTAGTAAAAGGCTGTCATTAAAGAGAGAGAGACAGACAGACAGTCGGAGAAAGAGTGGTAGAAAAAATTGAGTGAAAGATAGAGAGTAGGAAAAAGAGAGAGAGAGAGAGTGTAAGAGAGAAAGAGAAACAGTGTAGGTGAAAAGAGAGAGAGGGAGTGTAAGACAGAAAGAGACAGAGAGTGGGAGAAAAGAGAGAGAAAAAGAGATAGAAAGTGGCAGGAAGAGAGAGGGTGGAAAAGAGAGAGAAAAAGAGATAGAAAGTGTCAGGAAGAGAGAGTGGGAGAGCGAAAGAGATAGAGAGTGGGAGAAAGAGAGAGAGAGGGAATGTAAGGGAAAGAGATAGAGAGTAGGAGAAAGAGAGAGAGAAAGAGATAGAAGGTAGCAGGAAGAGACAGTGGGAAAGGGAAAGAGATAGAAAGTAGCAGGAAGAGAGAGTGGGAAAGAGAAAGAGATAGAGAGTGGGAGAAAAAGAGAGAATGGAAGAATGAAAGAGGTAGAGGGTGGGAAAATGAGATAGAGGGTGGGAGAAAGAGAAAGAGTGGAAGAGAGATAGAAATAGAGACATAGAGTGGTAGAAAGAGCGAGAGAGAGGGAGACAGAGAAAAGGAACGAAAACTACCCTAGCCATCATTAGAACATTGCACGACGATTCCATTTTCAACGTAAATAACAATGTAAAATAAATTTTGATTCTTGCTATTCCCATGTTAAAACCCCTTGTTTTGAGTGGAAGTCATAAATATACGGATATCGAGAAACTGGTTCAAGTGAACAACTTCTCAGCTTGTCGACTTTATTAAATATACGTATATTCGATTTAAACTTATTGTTTTTTTCCAAATTTATGATTTATTCGAACTTTTATTCCGAGTTTATTTCAAGTTTATTCATTTTTTATTCCAACTTTATTCCAACTTTATTTCAACTTTATTCCGAGTTTATTCCAACTTTATTCCAACTCTATTCCAAGTTTATTCCAACTTTATTTCAACTTTATTCTAGAATTAGTAGTAACGATGAAACTTTCATGACTTTCCAGTTTGACTATTTTCTTTCTTTCTTTCTTTCTTTCTTTCTTTCTTTCTTTCTTTCTTTCTTTCTTTCACTGAAACCAAGAAGTGGCATCTCTGATATGTCTTTTCCGTTTTTCCACGCGACCAAAACGAAGCAGTTCATTATTTATGAGGAACTGACAGATCGCTTGTTCTTTCTTTCTTTTTTGTTCTTTCTCTTACTGAAATCAAAGAGCGTCTCTGATATGTCATTTCCGTGTTTCCACTGGATCAAAATGGAACAGTCCATTATTTATTAAGGTATTGGCAGGGTGTACCATACGTTCTAACAAAGGAATTAAGGGAGGGACCAGCTAAACTATAATGAGATTTTTTTATTTTTTATTTTTTTTGGTTATGGCTTCGGCAATCATTACTTCCGGCCTGCTGAAGTGAGACAACGAATTAAAAAAAATAGTCACGTAGACGGAAGAGCAATTGCTAGAGAAGCCATAGTAAGAACATCCATCAACGTAGTAGTAAGAATTGTATTTGTAGTCAGCGGAAGGGCAGTGTGATCGATAGTCGATCGTTTTTCGTAGCGGTCCAGGATAAAGTGATGACAGCCATAGTCGTTGCCATAGCAACGAATAAGAGACTGATGCAAGGACAACATTAGTCAAAGCAAAACGATAGTCAACGGCCACCATACCAAGCGATAAGAACAGAAACGATTCAAGAAGTAGGGTGTTTCTAATGCATTATTAGGTTGTTGTGAACAATGATGTATCCGGCAGCAAAGCGGAGGTTTTGAGGAGAGTGGAACCCCCTCTTAATTTCTGTTGTTTCCTTGTCCACCCTATTAGGGTCCCAGCTATGGTTAAATAGTTAACCCCCTAAAATGGGATCAAAACACTATGAAAGTGTAAAAATAGGTTTTATAGTAAAAATGACAGTAATACAGTTTTCAAAGAAATAATTATTATCAGCAATACATTTTGGTAAAAAATTATTAACAGCAATACAATTTTGAAAAAACAAAAAAAATTATTACCAGTAATACATTTTTGAAAAAACAAAAAAAATTATTAACAGCAATACATTTTTGAAAAAAGAATAAAATTATTACCAGCAAATACATTTTTGAAAAAAAACAATAAAATTATTACCAGCAATAAATTTTGAAAAAACAATAAAATTATTACCGCTAATACATTTTTGAAAAAACAATAAAATTATTACCAGCAATACATTTTTGAAAAAACAAAAAAATTATTACCAGCGATACATTTTGAAAAAAAAAAAAAAATTATTATCAGCAATACATTTAAAAGAAAAAATATTACCAGCAATAAAAATTTTGTCGGCATTAAATAACTCATTAAGGCTGATATGCCGTAAACCAAACTAAACCCAGCGAACAATGACTGTTTTTTTACCTTTCTCTCTTTTACTTTTTTATTTTTGGTTTTTGTCGTTCATTTTTAGCCAATACTTTGGTCTTTCCTCTTAATAATAACATAAATATTTTGACGGTAAAACGTTGTTGTTGTTTTTTATTAAGTTTACGGTTTTATTTCATTATCTGGTTTACGAAATATATATATTTGCGCTTCTTATGAATAAATATTTTAATAATAATTCTACTATTGCAAAAAGAATCCCAATTTTAGAAATTTTAGCTTACGGAAAACCTTTATTGTTAGCAGTTCACAAGGCGCTATGTACGATTAACTATTTTCCACCCTACAACCCGTTTCCCCACAGACAAAAAGTCGCAAGCTTCTCACTACATTATTGCTATTTCTATGACAAATGTTCACAGGAGCTACATTCCTTTTACCACCAGTTCAGACCTTTACAGCTAATGATCGCCTTACCACGTACACAGAGTCGAATTATTCTCATCCCCGTCGTATTTGTAAGAAAGAAGATCCTATCAGTCATCTCTTTCCTGAGAATTGCTTCTTTGTGCACCAGATTCCCGATTATTACCATCTTAACCTCTTTAAATCTGGGGTCAACCTTTATCTATCCTACATATCCTCATAATCCTTTACGTCCATATAACAAACTCACTTAACTACCATCTACCTTGACTATCTTTTGAGCCTTATAGTGTGTAGATATTAAGTAAAACAAAGTAAATGTTCAATATTCACTTAAGAAAAGCCATCGTATTGATGTAGAAGTTGGATTAGTAAATCCATATTCGATTTTAGTTTTCTCGGTCAGAAAATGCAACCGATCCTAATTCAAAAGGTTTAGGTACCAGGTGGTTGATAGAATTAGGCATTCTGGTCTTCTTTACAAGCTCTAGAGCTATGGTGGTTCTGTCCGAATATTTGTCTTAATCCAGTCGTTCTGAACAAATCATGTTGAACTGCCTCGCTTCTAGTTCCTTTCATATTAATGCGAGCCCCCCATCACCACCCGAGGTCTATCCATAGATCTAAATTGTTTCTCAGCTTCATCGACGGCCTTCTTGGTGTCGTCAATTCCAAAAACGGTATTTATGCTAATGCAACTACTTACTCCTGTCCGATATTTCCGACAAATTAAAACTAGCAGCTGCTCTCGAAATTGACCTCTAATCAGTTGTTAACTGGGGCAAGAAATGGCTTGTAAGTTTTAATATCTTCAAATTGAAACTGATATCCGTTAATCATCACAGAGAACAATTTTTACCATACTAACCTCCAGAAGAGTAACTCATTGCATCTTGTTGGTTTAATGTTTTCCACGGATATGAATTGGAATTATTATATTAAAACATTTAAATGCAAATTCAAAAACCATCGTTTGTTTCTTTTATTGTCCTTTCTCATCATTAAAGTCGTCTCATTCTCTTTCACTCTCGGTAATCCTTTATGTGTTAATGACATTATCGCCTTGCTTTGAGAGGAAATGATTAAAAAAACATAGAAACACTAAGGGTACTCGAAATACACAATCAGAATTAGTATACGATACGCAGTTCTACTAATTTGAGATAGTTTTAAAATGGATTCATTAAAATGAAAAATCTTTCTAGAAGCTTTCATTTTGAAAGAAAGAATTAAATTTACTATTTCCAGTAAGCAAGATATTTCGGTATATTTCAAACAGAAATTATATTGATTTTAATTCATTCTTCTTATTTTTGCTAAAATAGCTGATTAGCCCCCTTTGTACTGTCCTTCATCGAAATGTAATTCTCTTTATTAAAATAAACCTTCCAAAAAATATACTTTTCTGAAACTTTATTTAAGAAATATTATATGTTTTAAGGCACAATTAATCTGATTTGAAACAAATATCATTTACTCTAAGTTCAAAATAACACAGAAATGCATTTTTTAAACAAACATTAGCACTGTTTTAACTAATAGTAGCCACGTTTACTTGGAACTGTGGATAAAGGCGTTAGTTAGATCCAGTGACAGGACCCAAAGAGTGTCAGTTCAATACCCGGTTAAGGCAGTGGAGAACTTGGAGAGGGGAATTAAAAGGAGATAACTGACAACTGACATCCATTAACCATGGCACGTGGGAGTAGAACAGTCTGCCCAGTGAGCGAAATAAAGGGTTCAATTCGATATTCCAACCACCTGAAGAAGGCCGGAGCGTACAACGGCCGAAACGCTGTAATATGGCAAGAAAGATAGTCCGAATAATGTAAATAGTGTACATAATACCTCATCTCAGAAATATAGACAGATACTGAAGTGACGAAAAGCTGATGACAATTTTTTCTCCGGAAATTTTATTTGTATAACATAATTTAAGAAAATGATGCGAGCGCCTTTTTTTATATAGTTTTTAAGTACTAAAAAATGCTGGAAAATATTCTCCGTAATCTAACTTTAGGAATGTTGAATTTAAATTTATTATCATCATCGCTCTTATTTTCTGACAATGTCGTGTATGGTCATCCATACAGAACGTTTATACTCAAAAAAAGCAATTTTGATGCATAATGTTTTATATTAAGCTTTTCAAGTTTTGATTAATAAATATAGTTTTCACTTAATAACAATATCACCTAACGATATCACAGTTTTGCAAAATTTTTAAGAGATTTGAAACTTTATTATAATTAACATTTTTAAAAGATGAAAACAATTCTTATGAAAATTCATTATTCATGTAAAAGTGTTTTTTCTTATGACTATAATGTCCTTAATATAAATTATTTATAAAAGTTATTAAAAGCTTATCTAATCAAAAATAATGTCACAGTCTGTGCATTTTTATTTTACTATTCAGAACAGATTTTCGGGAAATGTATAACTGTTTGAAAAAATAGATGATTTATATTCTAGAAGGCGTCCTTCTTTTAACAAATAAAAAAGTTTGCGATCACAATTTAATTTTTTGAATTTTCATAAAATTAAGTAAATGGAGATATCAGATGAAAAAAAATATTTTTACCAAGATTTGTTAAAAATAATAATTTCAAAAATAATCTTATTCATTTGTGAATAAATTCTGAAGGTTTCATTAAAGCATTTGATGTTTGCAAGAATTTATAAATCAGTGTGTTATTTCACTTGGGAAAAAAACCGCTAAAATATCCATAGTAATCTTTGGTCCACCGCTGACGAAAAATAAATACTTTTCAACAAAATTTCGAACATGATAGAAAGGATTAAGAAATTTAATGAAATAATCAAAAAATACTTTAGTCTTTCCTCTTAATAATAACATAAATATTTTGACGGTATAACTTTGCTTTTATCAAGTTTAGGTCCTCTTTTCATCATGCTATGCTCTTTGGTATACAGGGTTTTTAAATAATTAGCAATGCAAAGTTTTCGTTCGTCTTCATTAAACAAAACAATTTGTAAATATTTTACAAAGCGGAAAAGGTCCATAGTCTTATTTGATACACTATCTATTCAATAGGCCATACTTCTGCGTCAATTACTTACTTAAACTCTTGGTGAATGACTCGCTTGAGGCACGGATAACACTTTATGGGGATTTTGTCCTATTCCTTCAAGAGTTTTGTCTTCAAAGACTCCAGATCTTTTTCTAAGATACGCCAGATGCTGTAGTCAAGAGGATCCAGTTGTGTTTTGATGACGGCCATTTTACTTTTGAGATGAAGTGAGAAACATAGATTGCTAGCCAATCTTGAGTTGTTTGGGCACCATAAGAGTGTGCTGAATCTTGTTACACTGACCAATGTCGATAATTCGAGAATGCCCTTCACATAGTTTTCTTTGTTGAGTTTAACCTCTGGTTGCACAAAACCCAGAAAATTTTTTATTCTGTCGCAGTCACAATAGCCCACAACATTACAGTGGCCGCTTACTGCCTGAGGCTCACTGTTTCGTTCGATAACAAATCGGATCTTTCTGGCTGTTAAAATGCTGTTGCACGTCAAATTCTCATTATTAAATACAAATTTCAGGAGTGTACTTGCCCGAATGCACTAGATTAAGACAATCGTATTTGGTTTGCCGTCTCTCCACAGAGCTTGCAGATAACAGTGGTTTACTTTGGTGTTTCTAAGGGGACGTCTTCAAGTTTTTGAGGGGAATAATTCCAGTGAACTCATTCGCCTCTTTCGCAAGATTTCTGAGAGACCACTTTACATTTCTTCTTAGCTTCTCCCGGGTGGATTTGAGCAGATCGAGGACGACCTTTCCCTTGCCTGTTCTTCACATCCCCAGTACCGCTGAATCTTTTAATGGTCCTTCAAAATAACATTCTGTTCACTTTTAATTAATGATTGGGCAATATCCTTTGGAGAATGCTTTGCCTTGTACATTTCTAAAATGGCGATTCTTTTAGATAAATTTTTAGCCATTTCCAAACCTAATGCCTGAATGATAAAAAATAGGTTCGTTCTATTAAATAAATCGTATAATATTCCAACAAAAGACATAAAAAATTAAAATTAATCAGAGTGTAATGATAAATATTGAACAACCTGTAGATTCATGAAATGACTGGTTGAAAAATAGGCGCTTTAAATTTATTACAAGTTAAAGAATTTGGTATTAAGACAATTTAATGCGTAACTACTTATTTAAGACCTTGCATACTGAGAAAGACAATATTCGTAAAATGCTTGAACTTCCAACGTCATAAACTGCGAATTCTGATTGGGAAAAATGTATCCTCATATCTCCGACTAGAACTTGTACAGCAGATGTCAGGAATATTATCTGTCCTTGTTCATTTTGAAAGCAAGATGGAAACTTGGACATAATTTTCGAATGTATCCAGAATACCCAGCTAACAAAGCCATGGAGTATTATTTGAAAAGACTGACTTCAAAAAGTTCAGAGGTCATCCAAGAATCACCATAGTCACAACGCTGAACAGAGACATTCAAAGAACAAGGCAGAAAGATCCCACTTTTCATTTGGAGAAGTTTACAATCAAGAAAGACCTCCAAGAAATCGGCAGACTCGCAGAGGACAGAAAAAGCTGGCAAAATATTGTCGAATCAGTATATCAGTATACTGTCACTGAAGATAAGAGAACATATTAATTCATAACCTCAAATCTAAAAAGGTTGGTGATGATGAGGATGGTATATTAAAATATATTAAGCAGTATTGAAATAACTACTGAAATTAAGAACCAGTTTATTGTATACTAACCGAATTACACGCGCCTTTTAAATCATTGTTATAATTAGTAGAGAAAAATGATGCATTTCAATATTACTCAATGATCTTGACAATGTGATCTCCATTTTCTGGTTTTCTCCTTCTATAATTTGGATAGAAGTCATTCCCTAGTTCAAATTTAAATTTAATTCAAACCAAAAGGGGAAAAATAGTGGTGGCGGTGTGTGCAAAAACAGTTTGATCTGACCCCTCTGATATGTATTTAATGCAATACTTGATTGAATGAAGTGATGAGCAGATTTCAACATTGATAGGGCAGTTGAATTGTCGCAACAAATATGTATTGTAAGGCACTACCCACTGATTGGTGATTTCTTGCTTAATTTGACGTCCATATTGTCTCATTTTGATCTTGCACATATGATCTCCATCTTCTGGATTTCTCCTTCTATATTTTGAATGGGAATCATTCCTTTGTTCAAATTTAAATTTAATTTAAATCAAATGGGGAAAACTTTCAGTGGGGGAGTGTGTGCAAAAACAGCTTGATCTGACCCCTTTGATATGTATATATTGCAATACTTGATTGAATGAAGTGATGCGCATATTTCAACATTGTTATCACAATTGAATTGTCTTAACAAATATGTAGTGGAAGGCACTGCCTAATGATGAATGATTTCTTGCTCAACTTGATGTCCATATTGCCTCATTATGATTTCGCCGATGTGACCTCCATCTTCTGGATTTCTCCTTCTATAATTTGGATAGGAGTCATTCCCTTGTTCAAATTTAAATTTAATTTAAATCAAAGAGAATAACATTTTCAATCAGAGGTTTGTGCCGAACGAGGAAACCCTTTGACCAAAATGAAATATATTTATCCTAGTACTCTAGGAATCATTCCCTTGTTCAAATTTAAATTTAATTTATATCAAAGGGGAAAAAAATCAGTGGAGGGGTTTTGTGAAATACTACGGAATCCCCTTTGATCAAAATGAAATATATATATTCAAGTACCCTGGGTAATGTAGTTTCAAAATATATATGGTTATGGGGGTCTATCTCGAAAACCCTTGAAGGAGTTCGATAGCAAACACGTAGAGAGAGGCGACATTTCGGTTTTAGTTAACTCCCTATCTTCTCCTTTTTTTCTTTACCTCTCTCTCTCTCTCTCTCTCTCTCTCTCTCTCTCTCATCTTCTGATTTTTAAGTTTAGATTATATCGTCTTTTATTTTGCGTAGTGTCACCACAAATGTATACACCCATTTCCGGTGTCGGTTTTTAATTTAATTTAGGTCAGCGATTCAGTAATGAATAATGCATCGGAAAATAATTCATATTTATCTGTATATCACTCATTTAAACCGTCTCTTAACCCCTGTCTTTAAAACTTCTCTCTGTTAAATTTTAATCCCCACCTTCACTTTTAGGCCTTCCTGTTCTTCTCTCGTCTGTTACCCCTCTCTACAGATTTCATTTACCTCTCACATTCGTCCCCCACTCTCATTCATACATACACTCTCACTAAATATTATTTTTTATTCCCGAAGTTATATTTTCTGATTTCTTTTTGAATTTGTAGGTCTGATGAATTGGATCGTAATTACGATTACAATGTAATATATTATATCCACGGAAAATTAGTGATTAAGCCTTTATATATATATATATATATATATATATATATATATATATATATATATATATATATAGAGAGAGAGAGAGAGATTATGTTGGTAATTATATTAAATCGTTTTAAGGTACTTTTTGAATCTTATATTAAATTATTTTATATTCACTGGTTTTGCTGAGGGTAAGAATGTTGTGTAGACGCTTTGTCAATTAAAACTATATAAGTTTACTTGTAAAATCTAAATTCCTGACGAACTGTTTTAAGAAAAAGATTTTATAAACTTCAAACAGCCATAGTAACAGTTTGGTTCCTAAATGTCCACTGTTTCCTGGTATTTACCCAAGATCTCCCCAGAAGGCCGTTTTTTTAATGTAGGGCGATTCCGAGCCAGTAGGAGACAGGGCAAAAATTCCTCGTAGATCCCGTAATAACGGAGTCGAGTTTGTCTATATCCCCTGACGAGACTCTGCCCTTAGGCATAGGTTGGTCTGGGTTCCTCTCTGTCTGGATGCAGAGAGTTCGACAAGAGAGGAAGAGAAAGCCTTCTCCTCGTCATCCTTAAGTCCAATGTTTCCATATCACTAAATGGACTATAATGCTGATAACCGGTTTAAAGATAAGCATGCACGTCTCTGTGGTATTGCCTGCCAGGATTGAACTCATGATATTCGCATGTATATGTGAGATTAGATTTTGTTCTAGGGGGTGACGTCTAATGCAAACATTATGAACCCTTGAAATGTGGCCGCATATTCCGTCATTCGCAGTTAACGGCTTTGAACTTTATGTTATTAATTGACATTTTCTCGTCAGGTAAATGATGTGTGTGGATGGGGCGGTTCATTGAAGATAGGTTATCATTATTATTGGTCCGTTTATTGCCCTTTTAAGGAAGTAAGGTCCATTTAACAGAACCAGATTGGAATAATGAATGTAAAGCACCTGAAACGGCTTACAGTCATATCACGTCGAAACGTTGGTTCTTCTACGATCACTAAAGTTAAGCAACGTAGAGCCTGGTCAGTACTTAGATTGTTGACCGTTTGGGAATACCACGTACTGTAAGCTTGAATGCTCGGCTAGGGTAATGTCTAACGGCTCCGAATTGGAAATCGGAGGGTCGAGTTCCAATTGGGTTCGTTATAGTCATCAACGTGCAAATACCCTTGGCAAAGGTATAAATCCACCTATTCCTCCTCCCCACGCACAGGTATGTGTTGATTAGTAGGGATTGTATAAGTAAACCATTATTATTTCCAAAAATTTCTTAGTAAAGAAAAAAAATTTCTGGCTTTATATTTTCAGTTCCAATGAGGGTTTCCTTCCAAAATTTTGTTTTAAGTAGTGTAGAACATTAACATGGCATTATTTTCTCAAGTCCAGTAGCTGTTATCGCTCTTTCCAGTATCGATGGACGTTTCCTTCCTAACCTTTTGTCTGAAGTAATGGAGAACGTCAACATCTTATGACATTATTTTCCCCGAGTTATTTACCCCTTTTACATGTTGAAAGTCCTCAAGTGATGTCGTTTCTGTTATTTTGTAGAATTCTTTGTTTGTGATTCTGTAGCGCCTGTCCACAAGATTCGAATAAGGATGGTCCCCAATAAAGTTTACACGCTTTATTCGCACGAATCCGTTTTCAGTTATTCATCTGAGCAATTGATTGAATACAGCCGATAATTTAGTCATTTCTGGACGAGTCTGGCGCCATTAATGACATCCATATTAAAGTCTCTGTCTGACAAAGCTATTTAAAGACTTGACTCGAGTTTTTAGGTAAATCTGCAATGTGGTTTGTCCTGATCTGGCATCTCGTCTGCAGTCCCTCTCTCACAGACATGCCGTCGCCTCCCTCTGTCTTTTCTACAAATACTTTCACGGTAACTGTTCCGACGAACTACTTTCGCTCGTTCCCAGACTGCATGAATTTAAACGTGCTACTAGGCTGGCATCACAGTCCGACTCTTTCACTTTAGAAACAGTTAAAGGTAGCCGTCTCTTCTACTCCAATGGCTTCATGTCTCGCACCTCCCGTCTGTGGAATACCCTTCCTATTACTTGTTTCCCAGATAACTATAATCTCCAACTATTTAAATATAATGTCAGTCGACATCTCCAGATGCCCTGACCTATTCCTTGTCCTTCTCTTCATCCTTTCCTCCATCATGCCTCTTTACTCTCGTCCCCACTCTCTGTGACCCCCCCCTCCTGCGTACCAGTGGCATCCCGCCTTGCTTGGGATGAAATGATTAAAAAATATATTTTGATTTTGCATTAAAAATATTAAGCTCAAAATTCAAAGATTAACGAGTATTTCTGACACCCGAAGATTAACGAAGATTAACGAGTATGGCTGACACCTGAAGATTAACGAAGATTAACGACACCCGAGGATTAACGAAGATTAACTAGTACGGCTGACACCCGAAGATTAACGAAGATTAACAAGTATGGCTGACACCCGAAAATTAACGAGTATGGCTGACTACCTAAGATTAACAAAGATTAACGAAGATTAACGAGTATGGCTGACACCCGAAGATTAACGAGTATGGCTGACACCCGAAAACGGCCAGTGAATATGACAGCCAAATATTGGAATTTTTAGCGGAACTCTCAGGTAACTAAGTCTGATTTAACCAACGCCTAACCCTACTGGTATTGAAATAATCAGAACATATGTTAGGTACTAAGGGGGCACAGTTGATTAATGGAGTTAATGTGGCTCGAATTGAGGAATCAGAGAACCGAGTTCGAATTCCAGCCGAATCCATTACATTCACTTACCTGCTAATACATGAATACATACGATAAATTATCTTCTTCTTCCCCAACTATGGGTAAATAGCAGGACAGACTGGTTTCTATAGCCTTGGGTGGCATCTGATCTAGGAGAAGGACAACTCTGAATTCAAAACCTGATTCTCCAGGTTGGGGGTTGTGCAGTAGGCTAACAATCTACTCACTGAAAAAAATGACTTGTTATAGGAAACGCAATGATATCATGCGGTCCTAAAAGCATAATATACATATTGTCATCCACAGACAGACTGTTTCGCTGGATCACAGCTCATCAGTGGGTCTAGACGTCCGGTTGCCTCTAGCTAGGAATTGGCGTCAGTCGGGTTTCTACCACTAAGCCAGTGGCGCAAATGCAGATATGAGGGTGAATTTAAGCGTATTTATTTTTAGAAAAACACAAATTGCATATATATATATATATATATATATATATATATATATATATATATATATATATATGTGTGTGGGTGTGTGTGTTAAGCACTGACAACGTCCTCAGCAGTCCTAGCATAAAGATAAATAAATACCATCTGGGAGCCTCTAGTTAAGAAACAAAGGGTAATAATGAATAGAGAGATTTGGTTTAAAGATTGAAGATTACACCAATGTCCAAGAGACACATGGCTTACTGGATTAAAGCAATCAAAGAAATTAAGTGATTAAAAGATTAAAGAGGATTACATCCGGCTGAAATTTCAATTACATGAAGCGGACATGCGGCCCAAAGATGAATAAAACCGGAAAGTATTCCTTTTTGTTTTACCCATTTCACCACAAGCAAGAAAGCAATGCAACTAGAACGCGGGGGCGGGGAGGGGGCTTATAGAGTGAAAGTGAATGAGAATGAGAAGACTGAGAATGGGGGAGGATTGAGGAAAGGATAAAAATGAACAATGTCCAAGAGGACAGAAGATGGCGATTGACGTTGTATTTAAAATTTTGAAGATTGTAGTTACCAGGGAAGCAAGAAATCAGAAGGGAGGTCTACAGGTGATAAAAGAGTTGAGAAAGAGGAGAAGTGGTGTTTGCATGTAGCTAGCTCAACAGTAAAAGGGCGTATCCTAGCTGTCGAGGTAGTAAAGAGTTGCGATGAAAGTATGAAAGTATTTCTAGAAAAGACAGAGGGAAGCCGCGTCACGTCGGTGAGAAAGTGACTGAAGTCGAGATGCTATACCAAGATCGATTTACACTGGTTGACTGATGTAGTTTATCGTCATACCCAGGACGATTCGGCTGAGGTTCAGAGTGTGTTGTGCCATAGTACCTATGTTTGGTAATGGACTCTCCCATAGATAATGAGTAGCAGTAGCAAGTCTGCAGAACGGTGTTGAGCGCGTCAGTCGAGATTCGGACATTTGAAGCACCAACCATCACAACTAGATTTGCTGCGTCATTGACTATTATTTTCCAAGTTCCTAACGTTTTGTACGACTTATTAGAAATACAAGCCTCCACTGTGAAAATACTCCACAACAGAGTGTATAAATGATCATGCTGGCTAGTGGCTGTTAGGTCCAACACAGCAAAATGCTACAGAATTAAAATAATAACCCAAGAATTTCAATCATTTTTTTATCATTCTACCCCAGACAAGAGGATAAGGACACTAGGCGGAAGAGGTTTACATGAAGTGAACGAGAATGGGAAGACTTTAATAAAAAGAAGTGAGGAGAAACGATACTTTATAGTCTGTAGCCTGTATTATTTGTAATTTTACTATAAAAATGTACTGCTGATTTTTGTTTGATGGGTGTTCACTATTTGCCCATAGCTAGGTCCCTAACAGGTGCTACCACCCGAGTCAGGGAAGACCTGAGAAGAAAAGCAATTGAGAGGTGGTTCCACGCTCCTCAAACCTGCCAATCTCCCGATCAAAGTCCTTGATGCCGGATGTAGTTTATCGTCATACCCAGGACAATTCGGCTGAGGTTCAGAGTGTATAAATGATTATCCTGGCTGCGCTAGAGGCCGTTAGATCCAACACAGCAAGATGCTGCAGAACTAAAATAATAACCAAAGAATGTCAATTTTTTATCACCCTCCACCCAAACAAGAGGATAAGGGCACCAAGAGGAAGGGGTTTACAAGGAGTGAAAAAGTTTGGGAAGATTTAGTGAGGAGAATGGAGAATAAAAGAACAGGGCTCCAAAAGACAGAAAATGGCGATTGCCAGTGCATTTAATTTTTTACGGTTGTATGTGGCAGGGCAGCAATAAATCTGAAGAGAAGTTCACAAGCGAGAGAAGAAACTGTTAGAATAGAATTTGCGGTTGCATCTAGCTAGCTCAAACGGTGAGTAAAACGGTGAGACCTAATTGCCAACCTAGTAGCACGATTAAATTCATATAGTCGGAGTACTGTCGTGGAAAGCTCATTGCCATGAAAATATTTGTAGAAAAGACAGAGGGAAGCCACGTAACGTCGGTGAGAAAGTAACTGAAATCGAGGTGTTTGGTCAGGATTGCTATAAGCTATCTTCCCTAAGCATTAAATTCACGCAGTTGAGGTATCATGGTAGAAAGCATATTGCCAGGAAAATATTTGTAGAAAAGACAGAGGGAAGCCACATAACGTCAGTGAGAAAGTAACTGAAATCGAGGTGTTTGGTCAGGATTGCTATAAGCTATCTTCCCTAAGCATTAAATTCACGCAGTTGAGGTATCATGGTAGAAAGCTCATTGCCATGGAAATATTTGTAGAAAAGACAGCGGAAAGTTACATCACATCGGTAAAAGAAAAATGATTGCATTCAAGATACCGAGCCAGGATCAGTTGCATTATAGAAACTTTCTTTGAGTTGTAACAAGAATATAGAGATATACAACAGGACAACCAGACTATAATAGTATTCAGTTGATTTATACGTGTGCAAGATGGATTCTAACGAGATGTTCTTAAATAGCTTTGTAGGATTTACACACATGTGTACCCTTGTGCAAATTAATTGAAACAAAACGAATAATTCCGTTATTATTTAGTTTTTTTTTCTGACTGATTTTGCTACAATAGTTTATAAATCATAACCTGTGTTGATAATTATACTATAAAAATGATTTTGTTTGAGGGGAGTTCACTATTTTCCCATAGCTAGGTCCCTAACGAGTGCTACCACTCCCGAGTCAGAGAAGACCTGGGAACAACAGCAATTGAGAGGTGATTCAGTGCTCCTCAAAACCGCCAATCTCCCGATGACAGGCCTTGCTGCCGAATGTAGTTTATCGTCATACACAGGACGATTCCGCTGAGGTTCAGAATGTATAAATGATCACCCTGGCTACGCTAGAGGCCGTTAGATGTTTGATACTACTGAACGAAAATAATAAGAATTTCAATAATTTTTTTATCTTTCTACCCCAAGCAAGAGTATAAGACACTTGAAGGAAGGGGTTTACAGTGAGTGAAAGCGAATGGGAAGACTTCAGTGAAAAAAAAGTGAGGATAAAGGAGAATAAAAGAAGAGGGATCCAGAAAACAGAAGATGGCGATTGATATGACATTTAATTTTTTTATTGTATGTGCCAAGGAAGGAAGAAATCGTAAGAGAAGTTCAGAGGCGAGTGAAGAAACTGTTAGAATAGAATTTGCGGTTGCATCTAGCTAGCTCAACAGTAAAACGGTGAGACCTAATTGCCAATCTAGTAGCACGCTTAAATTCATGTAGTCGGGGTACTATCGTGGAAATCTCATTACCATGAAAATATCTGTAGAAAAGACAGAGGGAAGCCACGTAACGTCGGTGGAAAAGTAACTGAAATCGAGGTGCTTTGTCGTGATATGATTGCTATAAATTATCTTCCCTAAGCATGGAAAGCAGAATGGGAATAATATTACCTGGTTGATTGAATAAATTGTTCATCTTGAAAATTATCTGGTCATAAAACCCGATAAACACCTGACGAAGGCCGACCAGATAGAATTAGAATCCTAGTCCGAATGAAAATAAATATAATAAATTCTAATTTCTTTTCTATCTTAAAATTTCCGACAGAAAAATATTTATATGAATTTGCATACTGTGTAATATTAGTAAGCTTACTATAGAAATAAATGATAAATAGGTTTAATATAGAATCACAGCAGGCACGGTGGAGTAATGGATAACGGTTCAGCTTGAGGAATCGGAGAGCCGATTTCGAATCATAGTCGAATCTATTACATTCACTTACCCTTGGGAAAGGTCTGAATCCTCTTCTTCTCCCCCTAGCATGGGTTCTATAGCATAGCATTGGGTGGCAAGTGGTAGAAATGAAGAAATCTGTCTCGTCAGTCATGTATCAAAAGATGCATAATCGCATTGCACGTAACTAACTGAATGATGTTTACTATAAAAATTATAATAAAAATTACTTAAATTATAAATGGTTTTACTATAGGATTACACGGTTAGCGGCTCGGTTTGAGGAATCGGAGAGCCGAGTTCGAATTCCAGTCGAATCCATTATAGGAAGGAAGAAATCTTGCGTGCTAATACCCTTGGGAAAGGTATGAATCCTCCTCCCCACCATGGGTAAATAGCAGGACAGACCGTGTTCTATAGCCTTGGATGGCAACGTACTCGATACATGATCGCATGGCACATAACTGACTGAATATATTCAAATATTAACCTTCTTTCTCTATATTAATATATTCAAATCTCTATGCTATGGGAAAATAAATATAATCAAATAGTTTTGTAGCCTGAGATGGCAACTGGTCTACCGCAGAAAGAAATGGCAACCTACTGCGGGAAAAAATCTGCCTCGGCAGTCATGTATCGAAAGATACATGATCGCCTAAGCATGTATCACGCATGGCGCATAACTGATCGACTGTGATATTAAAGGTGTTTACTATAGAAATAAATTATAAATAAGTTTACTATAGAATTACATTGCAACATATTTTACTATAGAAATGCTTTTTAGTAATTTAGTAAGAAAGAGATAGGCTGTAGTCATGAATTAATACAAGCGTTAATCAAAGTAGAATGTAATTTTGCGTATAATGTTAATGACTCTACGAATTATCAAATTGATCCTTTTTTTTTCCTTGCTTCATCGTGCTCTACTCAGCAACTGGGGGGGTCGTACCCGGCAAGTTGAACGCTCTTACCCACCGTCACGTGACCCTCGGGAATTCGTGATAATCGCCTTCTACGTCTCCAACAGATTCTTCTCTCACGCTTCCCGCCTTCGTAATTATCAACCGCTTTATTTCTCTCCTGTGGACTACGACTGACAAAAAGATTTATACGCAACGTCAATTGTCATCATTTCTCCCCTTGAACCATGATTTTATTTTTTCATAGGCCCTTCTCCCCAATAACGTTTTTTCTCGGTCCCGTTTCTTTTATCCTCACTAAAGCCAACGCGTCTTAGTGGATTTATTACCTTGCGTATGTTGAAATGATTTAAGAAAAAAATAAGTTTACTGACATCGGAGTCGACATAGCGAAAACGAATCTCTAATTTAGTTGTCTGCTTTTTTTGACATGCAAAATAGATTCCATTGTGTGTTATTCGTAAAATGTCACCTCATAACGGAGAAATATTGATTGCTAATTAAGTTTTCTTTCGTCATAGATATTTCGCAGCGAAAACTGTCTTTTACTTTTTTTTTGTTTGCTTTTTTTTGTCTTTTTCAAGCATTTCGTTAGTAAGAGAAATCAATTGAAATTGAATCAATACAACCGACCCTCTGTTGTCCATGACGAAGACATTGACGTCAGTAACCAAATGGCTAACGTCATAACACTACAATAGCTCTGGTTCAATCTCAGAAAAAATCACACACACACACACACACACACACACACACACACACACATATATATATATATATATATATATATATATATAATATACGCACATTTCATTGAATACGACAGACAAGGTGCTTTTATTTAGTTTTTTATACAATTTCTCATGCGATCTAATAATAAATTTAAAACCTCTAACCTTATAGTTAAAAATAATAATTAACCCACAAAACAAAATTAAATAGGGCAAATGTTATTTACGAATTTAAATACCCATTAAGGAATTGTGTTCCTGATCAATCCTAATTCGTAAATAATTATATGGGCCACACTACAATATGTTTGACACGCAGACTCACTCTACACCTATCTGACAATAGCTCAATTAGATCTCATTTGAATATTCATGGAGACCCACCGGATACTATTCGTAATATACTTGTTGACAACACTAATAAAATAATATCATCTACATGCAAAAAAATAAAGCTAAAAATAATGGAAGCCTTATTAATAAAAGCAAAAAAAAAAACAACACTTAATAATATTAAATTTGAACATGGACACAATATCTTGACCATGTTTTGTAAAAATGAAAATAATTTATCAAACATGCAACAAACTATTTCTTATTTAACAGTTAAAATATTTAATCCTTGAAAATGGCTAAATGTAAAGACAGTATTTATGTAATTTATCATCCGAAAAGAAAAAAATTATTAGACCGCATGAGAAATTGTATAAAAAAAACTAAATAAAATGACAAATATATATATACATACATGTATATATGTAAGTATTTATTTGTAACTGAACACTTGCATATACATTTATTTATGTCATTAAATACGCCGGGCGGGTAGGTTTTATTGGGTTTTTTCATCTTTCAGTTGCGTCTCAGGAAGAGTGCGACTCGGTTGTCACCCCATCGAAGGATTGAGGCGCAACTGATAAAAAATCACACAGAGGTGCCCAGCGCGAGAGAGGGGTATTTTTGTTCTTGTTAGTGTAAACGCTCGGCTTCCCCACATGAAATTCGACGTTCTGTCACATACTGTTTTCACTGGGGAGCCAGGGTATATATATATATATATATATATATATATATATATATATATATATATATATATATATGGTGTAAGTAAAACAGTGCACAGGTGTATATTAATAAATTTACATAATACTATATACCGCGCATATAATAAATAAATAATTATACATATATATATTTATTTATATTTATATACACTTTTCACACATATATATATATATATATATATATATATATATATATATATATATATATATATACAGTGGCCTGTATATAATAAAATATAATGTACGCATGTGCTGGTGTGCATACGCATGCTAGCAAATAAATAATCGTTAAATTTATGTATGAGGTGTAAACGTAATAGTACTCAATGCGGTTATACAGAGCAAAGAGCAAAGACTCCGAGCCTGACGACCTGGGGACACCACCCAGTGAAACTATAGTCGCACGCCAAAAACGTAGGTACGGGTATATGTACTAGTTTAAATGACCTACAAAAAAAAAATAACCCTTTATGAAGTCGTCAAAAAAACAAATGTTAGCGATAGTTTTTTTTTTATATACACAAAACCCTTTCAGAAAAAAATAAAACAAAAATTAATAAATCTCCATAGACACTTAACCAGACTAGACGATGTCATCTCCCACTTTAAATATATATATATATATATATATATATATATATATATATATATATATATATATATAGTGGCCTGACGATTGTATATAGCATGAAACAGACTGTCGCCTCTAAGTGTTCACTTTTATATATACACACGCTCTATCTCTGATATTGAGCACTTTATCCCATAAATATAGCACACCTTAAGACTATATTTCTTCATATATATATATATATATATATATATATATATATATATATATATATATATATATATATATGTATATGGTGTAAGTAAATGTATTAGATATAGATAAATATAATAGATATGTTAAGGATGGACGAGTTTTTCATAAGTTTGTCCAAGGGCCTAGGTAGTCAATATGGACCATCACAGAGCAGTTTGATGCTGCAATGTCTACTATAAAATGGGTGGTGTAATAGAAGTTTAAATGATGACTAGAGAACTGTGACAACAGCTGTACGAAACATGTGATTTGATCGAATTTACTGGCAAAAAAAATTCCCGCCACAAGACGCCGGCTGAGCTTGTCATGTTCTTGATCTTAGACAGGGAGCCTGGGGTGAGCGAGGGGAACATCAAGAAGTCACTTTTCTTATAAATCGATCATGCTCTTATGGTCGGAAGGCGAACGTTCCGACGTACAAACAAAATTACATACATACATACATCAACGTATGAACGTAGATATGAGCAGACAATGATAGATAGATAGATACGAACAGAATGAAACAGATAGACAAATAGATTAGATAGATAGATAGATAGATAGATAGATAGATAGATAGAAACAGAGATAGATAATACATACATATAGATATATATATATATATATATATATATATATATATAAATTCATATCCATACAACTATCTATATATATATATATCCATCACATACTGTATAGATAGATAGATAGATGCTAACAGACAGATAGATATATAGATAGAGATATAGATAGATTAAATAGATAGAAAAAAAAAAGAGACTGAGATAGATAATACATGCATACAGAGATAGATAAATAAAAAAGATATATATGTGTGCATGTGTGTGTATAATGTCATATCCATACAACTGATATATATATATATATATATATATATATATATATATATATATATCCATATCCATAGATAGATAGATAGATAGATAGATAGATAGATAGATAGATAGATAGATAGATAAAAACTAACACAATAATATCTGGAAAACCGGATGTCAAAATAGCTACAATAGATCGAAAAGTGAAAAAAAAAATAGAAAAAGAGAAATAAGGTAAAAAATGCAATAAAGTGTCTTCGTAAATTGAAAAATAAATCGATGAAAAAAAACAATCGCATTCTACACGTACAAACACTCGCGCAGACGTGCACACGCGCATGAACGCCCAGACGCACACATACACTATGATAAAAAAAAAAAACTTGCAACAATGAAAAGTGCATATCAAAAAGAAAAATGAAGGAGCATGTGGAGTCAATTGCTTATACTCAATGAAGAATGGACGGAATTATTCCAGGAGGTTCCGTCTACGAAACTTTGGTGTCGGATGCTAAAGGTAACATCCATCAGCTAAGTGACAAAACTTTTACTTGTATTAACTCTCTCTCTCTCTCCATATATATATATATATATATATATATATATATATATATATATATATATATATAGGTAATAATCCGTTAGTATAATCACAGAATTTGAAATTTGTTAGAACTGACTCACAAAAAAGCGCTCAATATTTATTTTCAATAAACAGAGCAAATTTTCTTTACAATTGGAATTAAGATATATTTAGTAAATGACCATTTTCACCTACGAATTTTAATTTTAAATTTCGCAGCATTTTTTAAACTGTTTCGGGTATCAATTTGTAGTGAACTGTTCATTTGGAGAAAGAAAAAAGTGAGGGTGTGTTATTGGGGACCTATTGGGAGGTAAGTGGGGGGGTGAGAAGAAGAAAGCATCGTTACTGGAATCATATTATGGACGTAGGAGAGCCTGGATGTGTGTGGGGAAAGGGAGAGCGATGGGCTGACCTATATCCTAATGGTCACATGGTCAAAATTTAATTCTGTATATAATATAAATATATATATACAGAATTAATACAAATAAAAGGATTATCACCTGGTTAATATTAATAAACATTTCGTACTGATTTCATCTGTACCCTTTTGCTTGACTTTGTTTTATTGACCAACTTATGTACTCTACTTTATATATATATATATATATATATATATATATATATTTAGTTGTAGAGTGGATAAATGAAACGGCCAAATATAAGCAGGCGTGTACGCGTGTGCTGGCGTGCACACGCAGGCAAGCAAATAAATAATCGTTAAATTTATGTATGAGGTGTAAACGTAATAGTACTCAATGCGGTTATACAGAGCAAAGAGCAAAGACTCCGTGCCTGACGACCTGGGGACACCACCCAGTGAAACTATAGTCGCACGCCAAAAACGTAGGTACGAGTATATGTACTAGTTTAAATGGCCTCCAAAATAAAAAAAAATTAAAAAAAGGAGATAACCCTTTATGAAGTCGTCAAAAAACAAATGTTAGCGACAGTTTTTTTTTATATACACAAAACCCTTTCAGAAAAAAATAAAATAAAAAAATTAATAAATCTCCATAGACACTTAACCAGACTAGACGATGTCATCTTCCGCTTTAAATTTAGACACCCCAACCTTACTCTGACTTGACATCTGTGAATGTAACTGAGATATTGATACAAATTATTAACCCTTACGCCCCTTTTCTTTAAACAATTGCACTAGCCGTTACCATAGTAATTTTAATAATGAATAAGCTTATAAAACGCGTAAATTTCAGGAATTAGTTATTCCAACACAGGCTTTGAAATGTACATATGGGGACTAGTTAGGATTTCATAGAGAATTTGAGGTATTATGGTGGATGTAGTAAGAAAGGTAGGAGAGAATGTGTTGTTTTGGTGATAGGACTAATTGTTGGTATGTTTGGGTCAGTGTCTGCGACTAGCTAAGTTTAGAATTAAGACAGAAGAACACCGTCCTTCCCCAACCCCCTTTTTGACCTTCTGATACATTTTGTACAAACGTACAAATAAATAACTATTCCAAAAAAATCGTTGAAGATGGAATAGAGCTTGGTACTTTAATTCAATTTAATTCAAATAATTATATTGAAGTTTTCGGCTCTTGTTTTGAAACATGAGAACTCTTATGTAGCGTGTTGGAATCATATTTTAAATAAATAATTATATTTATGCTCTACTTTTGTATCGAGCACTATTTTTAAAAAATAATAACAAAAAAATACTAAAGAACTTTGGATTATTTACCTAACGAGTTCGTTCCTATTTTCTATATATTTTCACACACACACACACACACACACACACACACACACACATATATATATATATATGTGTGTGTGTGTGTGTGTGTGTATATATATATACACACACACACACACACACACACACACACACATATATATATATATATATATATATATATATATATATTTTTTGTAGTGCAAAAATTTAAGGATAGCGAGGAATAAGCATAATTTATATGACATTTTAATGTATATTTTAAAAGCTAAAAAAAAAACAACTGGTTTCATCCCAGCCTTATGAAGTTTATTTCTGGGATATAAAAATAAAACATGTAAATTTAATTGATATTAATGATAACCAATGGAGGGAAAAAACTTTTGTATCGAGCACTATTTTTTAAAAATAATAACAAAAATACTAAAAAACTTTGGATTATTTACCTAACGAGTTCGTTCCTATTTTCTATATATTTTCACACACACACACACACACACACACACACACACACACACACACACACACACACACATATATATATATATATATATATATATATATATAGAGAGAGAGAGAGAGATACGAACAGACTGAGATAAATGGATATTTAAAATACTGAGGCACGTACATCTATCATCTGATGTCTGTAATTTACAAAGCGAATAGAACTTTATATATATATCATTTAAATAACAGGGAAAGTGGAAGAACATCCCATACAGTTTTAAATAATAGATGAATATCGATCAATGAATTAACAAGTCCGTTTAGCTACGGAAGAATTCGCTTGCCACTGATGTGTAGTTGTGTCGCTATTGCTCTGCAGGGAATCAGAAGAAATAGACTGCAACCCCTCCCACCACCCCCCCAAAATAAAAAAAAACAAATAAGACTTTATTTATTAACCAATTTGCATCCTGAAAATGTCATGTAATGTAATATAGTGGTAAGTCTATTTGATTAATATACATTACGAAAATTAAGTGCATTGACAAAAACAGCAATTATGATGAAAATATACATATTTATTGCGTGTAATATAAATGTTACACGCTGAATAATGAACTTAAGTCACACACACATACACATATATATATATATAAAAGACATTTTTTATGTTTAACGTTGTTATTTTATAGATACAAGTATTTAAGCAAATGCTCTGTTTATGATAAACAGTATTAAATAACATTTACCGGCCTGAATGTCCGAGAAATTTTCATAGAAAATATTCGTTCTTTGACAGGATTCGAACCTGCATCCTATACGGAACCGTCATATACGCTGACGTGCCTTACCTCTAGGCTACAAAGAAGCGTTCGGTAGGCAAGGTCGAATTTACTGCTTATAAACTCCAATCTTCCATGAATCTCGTACATTCATAACTGCTCTGGCGTATCGAATGTAAACAAATGACGTCATATATTAAGAAATGGACAAGGTCCGACAATTTATTTATTAAAGACATTTTTTTTTTATGTTTAACGTTGTTATTTTAGAGATAAAACATAAAAAATGTCTTTAATAAATAAATTGTCGGACCTTGTCCATTTAATAATATATATATATATATATATATATATATATATACACGAGAGTTCAAAAGTTTGAGGTTAAATTTGCCCCCAAATTAGTTCTTTTGTTTAAAATAAGAGAAAATTATTATATATAGTTAAAAACAAAAGTGCGTCATGATTTTTTATTAGAAATTTTATTTTGACAAGAAGGAAAAAAAGGAATTTCATGATAAAATTTTCCTCTCGTCAAAATATCCTCCTATAGCATTGAGAACTGCAGCACAGTTTTTTGACATTTATTGCAAACTGATAATTGATTGCATTATTTTGAGTGTTTCTTGTTTGTTTTAATGTAGACGCACTAAACCCACAACATATATTGGTTATTACTACAACCACGCTCTCCTGTAGACTCACTTGTCACCTTTCTGATCTTAGTGTTATTAAACACCATTTCTTAGAAAAACATATTCATGTACATAATATTAGACATATATAAGTTTATAACACAACAATACTCACACATATACAGTAAAAACAACCTTATGATATTGGAGGCCTTCTATATTAAAACAAAGCAACCCACAATCAACAAAATTACATCTCCTACTCACAACACATTACATTGCATCTAGACATATGGTTCTGGGGTTAATATTTCGGTCTCTTGCGTCGTGTGACATCATAGAACCGCATCATGAATTTACGACCTATGTCTTTTATTCCGCGACCGTTATCGTTACATAGTAATCTTCAATGTTAACATAACAGAATATAATCTTTGATGGCAAATATCTTTGTTTAAATGCCCGTATAACCACTCTGAAGATGGTTCATGTGAGCCGAAAGCTTAGATCGAGAACAGCTTAATAAAAATATCCAAAATATCCAGTTTTTCTCTTTATTTTTCCCGAAATTAAAGCAACCATACGAACATTAGAACGGCTCATAATAGACATTCGTTGTCTGTTATATTTAACAATATATGTTTGAACAATGCTGCTCCAATAATATATATATATATATATATATATATATATATATATAAGTGAAGATTGAAGTCAACACTTAGAGGCGACAGTCTGTTTTTCATGCTAGACGCAATCGTCAGGCCACAATTGCGTCTAGCATGAAACAGACTGTCGCTTCTAAGTGTTGACTTCAGTGTTCATTTTATATTTACATACGCTCTCTGATATTGAGCACTTTATCCCATAAATATAGCACACCTCAAGACTATATTTTTCATATATATATATATATATATATATATATATATATATATATATATATATATATAAGTGTGTGTGTGTGTCTTTTATCTGATGCTATAACTAATTCTTTGTTGTTTAATATACAATTTATGGAGATTACGTACAAGACAAAAAGAATATGCTGAAAAATAAACATATTTTTGCTCAGTTTGGTGTCCGAGTCGTAAACAAAGCGTTGTATTTTTTAATTCGACCGTTATTTTTAGTGGATAACGGCATTTGAGTAGGCGTTCTGTTCCTTTTTAAAAACGGTATTTATTACGTCTACCAGCCAACATACTCAAGAAAACTTAATAAAGAAAATGTGCCCTCCGACAGGATGCGAACCTGCATCCTCCTATACCGGAGAAACCACCGTTCTATCCGGTATGATTTATCCGCTCTGCCCGGAAGAAAAGTACTCTTATACAGCCAGGCATAGAATTCAAACCTAAGAACCAAACAAATAGACAAATTTCGTTAGAAACAAAAAACAAAAACCTTTCTGCTTAACAGTGAATGATAGACAATTTCCACACAATAAGAAAATCAAAGCAAAAAAGATACGACTCTACAGAAGGATACTGAGGATGTCATCAACGGAATAAATAAACCGAGAGAATGTTTTAAAGAAAATTAGAAACAAGGAGGATATCTTTTTTTTTATTTAGAATTCAAAAGACGTTGTTGATATTTCTATGACACGTGTTGTGGCCTTGTTATGGCCATAATTAAAAACACAAGAGAGGAATTGAGTTAACTAAATATATTAACAGAAAACAGTAATACAAACATATACAAACGGAAGTGTTACAGCAAGAATGTTCGGTCCGACTGTCAGATCTGTTTGCTGGAAACTCCCCACCCCCAAAAGGCAGTACCTGCTCCTATTTGGAGCTGGGAGAGTCCATGCATGCGTGGGTAAATTACCATAATAGATAGATAGATAGATAGATAGATAGTAACCGAACGATAAATAGACATGACATAGATCGTGTTGTGGCCTTGTTAGGGCCAGAATTAAAGGCACAAGAGAGGAATTGAGTTAAACAAACATATTAACAGAAAACAGTAATACAAACATATACAAACGAGAGTGTTACAGCAAGAATGTTCGGTCCGACTGTCAGAGCTGACTGCTGGAAACTTCATTCTCCCAAAAGGCAGTACCTGCTCCTATTTATAGCTGGGAGAATCAATGCGTGCGTGGGTAAATTGCCATAACAACACATAATGAGGAAAGAAAGCTTGGAGAATTTAACTCGCTCAGGATATACTGAAGGCAACAAGAGGAAGAGGGCAGCGGTAAGTAAGCTACCTAACAAGTTTAGTTAAATGAGTGACAGGACAAGAATTAAAGAGACAGTGTAAACAGTCAAACGTTGCTAAGATCTACAGAGAGTGGATGTTTGGGAGAGCTGTGACCGCCCAAATCCTGAATGGACACTGCATATAAAGGGACAATTTGCGTTTCTTAACTCTTTTCACCTCGATATTGTTTTGCAGAAAAGTTTAGGCTCGCCATACGTAAGAAAACTCCAGCAAATTTGATCGATAAGTGTTTATCAAGTCAGAGACGAAACTAAAAAAAAAAAAATCGAAAAGCCGGTAACGATAAATTGTATTTAAAGTTTGATATAATCAGCGATATTTCTTTTCGAAATGACGTCAAAGTTTGTTTTTCCGACGCTGGAAAATAATTTTGAACAATGGCAGACGCAGTATCGCTGAGGTGTGGGTGGCACTCTGTTCGGGCATATCTATAAAACTCACATACAAATAGAGACAAACACACACACACACACACACACACACACACACACACATATATATATATATATATATATATATATATATATATTTCAAATTCAAATTCCGCTCTAATGGTCACTTTATATGTGAAATAGACGCCCCATCTCATTTATTAAACATTGCGTATAATGTCTTTCATCCCACGCCTTCCAGAAATCCCAGTAAAGTAAATACGAAGTATTTGATGTAATATAGATGTATTAAAAATAAATCCATTTATTCTTTATTATATATATATATATATATATATATATATATAGATAGATAGATAGATAGATAGATAGATAGATTGACAGAAAACATACGGCTAGAAGACTATCGCTGCTTAGTTTTGACCGATTATGGCTACTTTTATATTTACATACGATTTAATCCTGATAATGAACACTTCTACCCATAAATACAGCATAACTTTATGCTATTTTTCTCACATTATATATGTGTGTGTGTTTGTGTGTGTGTCTGATTGTGTGTGTGTGTGTGTGTGTGTATAAGTGGACATTGAACATTCAGAGGCAGCAAACTCTTTCATGCTAAACGTAAACGTTATGCCATATATATATATATATATATATATATATATATATATATATATATATATATATATATATTCAAACATGTTTCATTGAATATATATTCAAACATGTTTCATTGAATAATATAGTATACTGTGTCTACTTATTTTAAAACTGATCCTTCCCAGTTGTCTAATTGATTTCTTGATCTTAAGATGAAATTCATCAAGGAAGACGCCGTAGTTTTTTCCAACCCAAGTACTTTCGATCTTTTCTAAGATCATCTTCAGAGGGAAATTGCAAAGATTTACTTATTGTAACTGCGCTAAAATCTGCCTTCCGTTGTGACAGTTTTAAATACGAACGTGCTTTGTTATAGTTATTTTAGAATTTTAAGTTTATCAGTTGTAGCTATAAAGTTTTTTTACGACACGAGAGTTTCAAGAGAAGGGGGATCACAGAGAAATTGGCAGGAATAGATAATGGTATTAAATGTTTGTTAAATGCACTTCAATATATTGTTGCTATATTCGTAACAAATTTTGTTGAGTGTTGGTGGGTTGACTTTAATATAGATGGTTTCAAGAATTTTAAGGCATGTGTTAAGAACTACGCAACTTTTCCGTATAATAATCTTTTTTTTTCTATTTTTTTCTTGCTTTCTCTCAAGTTTTTTTTTTTATATTTGGGCTTAAGTTGTTGAAAAAAAAAGAATTTAATATTTTGTCGAGCGCTTTCGATTGTCTTATCATGGCTTTATGTTTTGGCTTGAAGTATCTTGTTTATTATTTTATATTTACAGATAATATTTGGGGTGTTTAGACACTGTTATTGGATTAGTTCATTAGTAATTGGGCGTAGATTGGTATTCATTATATGGAGGATTAGTTATCAAAGATATTTTAAGATGTTTCTGCCAGTATTAAATGCTATTTTATATACATACATGCATACATACATACATACATACATATAAAAGTGAACATTGAAGTCAATACTCAGAGACGACAGATTGTTTCTCTGATATTGTGCACATTATCACATAGCATACCTAAATTATATTTGTTTTATATATATATATATATATATATATATATATATATATATATATATATATATATATATATTGCTAATATTAGTGGTAAATATACACATATATATGCAAAATATATAAATATATATATACATAGGGGCATACACATACATGTATATTTTTTGGATAAAAAATTCCAAGAGGATAGAATCCAGGTAGAACTCAATGTCCAGGACAGAGTAAGGATATAATAAAAGGCTTAAACATTAATATTCGTGTTTAAGGCTTAAACACTAATATTCGTGTTTAAGGCTTAAACACTAATATTAGTGTTTAAGCCTTTTTTATACATACACACACACACACACACACACACATATATATATATATATATATATATATATATATATAGAGAGAGAGAGAGAGAGAGAGATAGACTCGACTCTCCCGTTGAATTCGACGTATGAGGGTCAAGCAGAACAGTTCCTAGGAAACCGACAGCCCGACAACAGCACATGAGAATTGATTATAATGGTGAAGGCTTCGTGCAGGACCATCCACACTTTTTGAAGGGCCGAATACAGAGACCTGGTGCA
>CAHIKZ030001158.1:2145000-2150000 GCA_903632075.3 Acanthosepion pharaonis
GCCTTGTGCCACATCTAATTTACACTTAGTATATCATTAGGGTATCTCGAGGTGGTGCAATGGTTAACAATCTTGTCTCTCTAAAATAATTACGACTGAGTAGTGAGTTCGATCCTCACTGGGTGCTCCATACTTTCGGCTTTGTGCAACATCCTAGCTACGCTTGAAAATTCATTTTACCCATAGCTGGTGTGAGAGGAAGAAGAAGAGGATTCATACCTTTTCTAAGGTTATTAGCAACTAAGTGAATGTAATGATTTCGACTGGTATTCGGACTGGGCTCTCCTATTGCTCATTGCGAGTCGCTATCCATTCTAGGACAATATCTTACTGGCATGACTGTTACAACTACGGTATTGAAGTCCCGAATACAGCGTACAAACACCTCTTGAATGATGCCACAAATGGTGATGGAGAAACTGTACTGTGGGATTTCCCGGTCATCACAGACAGAACAATTGATGCAAATTGACCAGATATATAATCATAAAGGATTTCAAAAAAGGAACCAGCCAAAGAACTGATATGATTTTCCTCCAAGATTCCAATGTTTCTAAAAAAAAAAAAAGAATTTCAAAAACTGTCAAATTAAAAGGACCTGTAAATCGAGGTAAGAAAAATGTGGAAACTTTAACCCATTAACTGCATTTTTGGCCCAGACAGGTGTCTTAGGAGTTTATTTATTCCTTATGTTTAATTTCAGTAGTTACCATTGTCATTTTTATAGAAACTAGAACATCAAATATATATGTGTATAAAATATCAAAAAATAATATTGATTAGAAATAATAAAAAATACTTTTCAAAATAGTCATTATTTTTCTACTCATGAAATGTAAAATTACGACAGAAAGTGTCTTCTTACGGTTAATAATAAAAACTTTAAAGGCTCAGTGTTGTAAAATATACCTCTGCAAATGCAATGTATGTAAGCAATTCAGTGTAATTACAAGGAATAACATGTAGTGAGTTTAATTTTAACAAATCCCCAAATGGGGCTCAGGGCAGGTAATGGGTTAAACTACGATTATCCCAGATGTCATAGGGGTATTAGAAGGGTGAAAATGTTGGGAGTACACATCAGAGAATCATGAGCTACAATAGATTACTTTGTACGGATCTACACATATCGACGGTAAAACCCTCGCCATCTAAATGAAACGTTCCAATGTGCATAGATAACTCTCCTAAATCGCCCGCACCGATTTACTCATAAACTACGGGCGAGGAGGTTTCGTAATTAGGCGCTGATACCACAGACAATAATAATCACTTTTTCCGATGTGAACTGTTATTTGGAATTTCTATTTTCGGCTCAAGTTTGCCAGCCACGCACCGTTTGAGCTCAGCAACGTTTTCTTACTTTTCGACTTATAGTTCCGCGTCCTGGGTATGACGATAAACTACATCCCCATCCTGGGCATGACGATAAATTACGCCCGCGTCCTTGGTAAGACGATAAACTACATCCCCATCAATGGTAAGACGATAAACTACATCCCCATCCTGGATAAGACGATAAACTACATCCGCGTCCTGCGTAAGGCGATAAGCTACATCCGCGTCCTGGGTATGACGATAAACTACATCCGCGTCCTGGGTATAACGATAAACTACATCCGCGTCCTGGGTATAACGATAAGCTACACCCACATCCTGGGTAAGACGATAAACTACATCCGCATCCTGGGTAAGACGATAAACTGCATCCGCGTCCTTTGTAAGGTGATAAGCTACATCCACGTCCTGGGTAAGACGATAAACTGCATCCACATCCTGGGTAAGGTGATAAGCTACATCCACATCCTGGGTAAGGTGATAAATTACATCCGCGTCCTTTGTAAGGTGATAAGCTACATCCGCGTCCTGGGTAAGACGATAAACTACATCCGCATCCTGGGTAAGACGATAAACTACATCCGCGTCCTGGGTAAGACGATAAACTACATCCACGTCCTGGGTAAGACGATAAACTACATCCGCGTCCTGGGTAAAGTGATAAGCTACACCCACGTCCTGGGTAAGATGATAAACTACATCCGCCTCCTGGGTAAGACGATAAACTACATCCGCGTCCTGGGTAAAGTGATAAGCTACACCCACATCCTGGGTAGGACGATAAACTACATCCGCATCCTGGGTAAGATGATAAACTGCATCTGCGTCCTGGGTAAGACGATAAACTACATCCCCGTCATGGGTAAGACGATAAGCTACACCCACGTTCTGGGTAAGACGATAAGCTACACCCACGTCCTGGGTAAGACGATATACTACATCCGCGTCCTGGGTAAGACGATAAATTACGTCCAACAGTAAGGCCTTACCAACAATACATTTTTGAAAAACAAATATTACCAGCAATGTATTTTTTGAAAAAATATATTACCAGTGAAAGAAAATTCTTACCAGAAATAGATTTTTGAAGGAAAAAAAGAAAGATTTTTGAAAAAAGGAAAAATAAAAATTGTCAGAAATAAGATTGAGGTTGATAAGCCGTAAAACATGATAAACCAAACTTATAGTTTCACACTTTAATTCCCCTTCTTCAGACCTTTATAGTTAGAACTTGCCATTCCACATTCACGGAGTCTAATCACCAAAGGTTCCCCCGGAAGAAGAAAGTTCCACGACTTCCCGAGAACTGCTATTCTGTAGAGAATACTCGAGCATGAATACTTTCTAGAACAGTACAATTTTAAAATCTAAGGCCAGCCGCTATATGTCCTCCTCATTCTCATAATCCTCATTTCCTTCTATCTCTCCCTATTTACTCTTTTGATTTGGTTCTACAGAAGGATACTGAGGATATCATGAAAGAAACGCGTGAGGAAAATGAGAACTAAACGGCCACTTGTGTTTAGAATAAAAAAAACAGGAAAAATTTAAAATTAGGAAATAAGGCTTGGAGAATTTGACACTTACAAGAAATATTGAAAGCAAAAGAAGTACAAGTGGTAGAAAGTAACCTACTTAAAATCAATGGCAGAACAGGAATAGTAAGGGAAAATATTGCTAACAGATATAAAGAATAGGAAGGCGTGGAGAGACATGATCACCTATATCCTAAAGGGTAATGACACATAAAAAAAAGTTCTCTTGTGGTTTCCATTTTCCCCAAAACTTCTTCCTTTCTCACTTAGAGCTACAAAAGAGAAGAAGTTGTGGAGAGACATGACCACCCATGTCCTAAACCTCTTCCTTACTTAGACCTACGAAGTAAAGTCGTTTGCTTCAACAGATAACTTTCTTTTTACGTAACGTGTTTAAAATAAATATATCTATTAATAAATTCAAAAGATTGAAATTGAAAGATAAATCACTGAAAATTTTTATTCACTCTCTCTCTCTCTCTCTCCTCTCTATTTCCATATATATATATATATATATATATATATATATATATATATATATATAGGGTGTCCATAATGGCTGTGTTCACTTTAAAAAATTCATAACTTTATTTGTGTTTGCGATAGAAATAATTTGGAAAAAGGATTAGAAAGAAGTAAATCTATGTTTTTTTAAGGTTTTATTGAAATTTTATTTAAGTTTCCACATGTCCTCCATCATTAGCAATACAAAGGGTAATACGATTTTGCAGTTCACGGAAAACATTTGCCAACTGATTTACAGTAATGCCTGAAATCACATTAGTTATTTTAGCTATACTTAAAACTAAGTACATTAAACTTTATAATATTATTTACAGATTATCTCTATCGCTAATACAAATAAAGTTATAATTTTTTTAAAGTGCACAAGAACTTTATGGATACCTTGTATATATATATATATATATATATATATATATATATATATATATATATAGGATGCGATTGGTAAATCGTTGCCGAGTTAATATTTTTAATTTCGCACATGCGCGTTGTTTGTTTTAAATTTTGTCGGCAAGTTAGAAGGGTCAGTTGGGCACTGTCTTTGAGAAAAAGAGCACCATAACGCAATTCACTCTGCCAGAAATTTGGAAACGGTATTCTGTTCTACTTAGCCTTAGCGCCGGAAGCTCCAATGAGTCTAATGGTGATTACGAAAATAAAGCTGCCCGGAAAACTCACTTTGACTTCATCACCCCTAACATCTGTCCGCCTAACTCTCCAGACTGCAACCCCCTTGATTATCATGTGTGGTGAGCAAGCGAAAGACCAACAAAAATCTTTGTAACACCAAAGATAAACTGAAGGCAAGGATTATGTCAGAATTTACCAACTTAAGCAAGGAGACCGTCCAGATAAGCTGCAGGAGATTCAAAATCGTCTGGACACCGTGGTTGAAGCCAATGTCGATTTTATTGAATACATTTACCCTTTAGTATGTCCAGATATTTTTGTGTAATTTTGGTAAATATATCTGTTAATATGAAATGTCAGGGTTACTTTCATTTGTGTCTCATTTAGACGACAATTTATCCATCGCACCCTGTAGATCTGTTAGATGCCAAAGATGAAGGCAAAGATTATGGCAGCATTTACCAACATGAACAAGGAGACTGTCCAGAAGAGATGCAGGAGATTCTGAAGTCGTCTGGAGTTCATTGTTGAAGCTAATGGCGATTTTATTGAATAAATTTACTCTTTAGTATTTCCAGATATTTTTATGTAATTTTGGTAAATATATCTGTAAAAATGAAATGTCAGCGTTATTTTCATTTTTGCGTAATGTAGACGACAATTATCTGTCTCACCATATATATATATATATATATATATATATATATATATATATTAAAAAGTCTTAAACACTAATATTCCATGGTCATAGTTTATTCGAGTATGTGTATATTTACCACGAATATTATCAATATATATATATACACATTTTATATTTATACATTCTTTTTATAGATAGAAATATTTAAGTAAATACTCTGTTTATAATAAACAGTGTTAATAACATTTCATCATGTGTGATGTCATTTGTTTACATTTGGATGCGCTCTCAGCAGATATACGTTGTACGTGAGAGATTCATGGAAGTTTGTA
>CAHIKZ030001158.1:2155000-2175000 GCA_903632075.3 Acanthosepion pharaonis
TCAAGGAAATTCTGGCCAGCATTTCTCTGGCGATCAAGAAAGAAAGAAAGAAAGAAAGAAAGAAAGAAAGAAAGAAAGAAAGAAAGAAAAAGTAAACGAACAGACTGAGATATATAGATAAATAATGAACAAAGATAAGGAGATAGATAGACAGTGAACATAGTTTAAAGTATAATATATATATATATATACATGCATGCATATAGACACATAAAAAGAAAGAAAGAAAGAAAGAAAGAAAGAAAAAGTAAACGAACAGACTGAGATATATAGATAAATAATGACAAAAGATAAGGAGATAGATAGATAGTGAACATAGTTTAAATATATATATATATATATATATATATATATATATATATATATATACATGCATGCATATAGACACATATAAAAAGAAAGAAAGAAAGAAAGAAAGAAAGAAAAAGTAAACGAACAGACTGAGATAGATAGATAAAGAAAAACGTAATAGATAGATAGATAGATAGATAGATAGATAGATAGATATGTATGTATGGGAAGAAAGAGAGAGAGATACAAGAGTTCCTGATGTATATAATTTAACGCTTTGTGGTTCAAAGCGACACATAAAATCCCGATAAGCCGAGAACGTTTTCCCCAAACAAATCAATAAATCCCTAATATTTTTTTCTCCTTTCTTTTACACAAACCACTCATTATTTCATCGAGCGGGAAACAAGTCCATTATTTTCTTCTGTTTCTCCCATTCCCACCTGATCAAGTCTATTTCGGTGGCAATTATCAAATTACCCGTTTGATTTGGGTGCGGACTCGACGAAGGGGAATGAGGCCGTTATCAGCATTACACTGTATGAAGCAGAGAGAGAGAGAGAAAGAGAGAGAGAGGGAGAGAGATAGGGAAAGAGAGAGGGAGAGGGAGAGAGAGATAGGGAGAGAGAGGGAGAGAGTGAGAGAGAGAGAGAGAGAGAGAGAGATGGAAAAGTCAGTACGTAAAGTTTTCCTTGTTGGTTGTGATAAACACGGCCAGTTTGTTAATCATAATAACTAATAATTGAAACACAAAAGGATGTTACCGAACAAGGAACAATGCCTATCAAAAAATAGCAAGATTCCATTTGTTAGTGCTATCGTTTATTGAAATCAACCGGATGTCTGCCATATTTTGGGTGCTGTATTTCACGGTTTATAAGACGTTCCAATGCAATAGAGGCCGCCCGTCAATTTTGAAGAAAGAAATTGAAAAAAAAAAAATGTTTCCTTGTATATCATACCCCTCTCCACTATCTCAAATTCTACCCACTGAATAGCTTATTCCAGCATGAAAACCTGACTAATCATCAAAATTCATCACAGACCGAAACGAAGTAGCAAATTCATGGTAACTATTTAGAATGTAATAATTAGACGTTAGTGCATAATACCAATGAAACCTAATCTTACTACAGTCTGAAATGTTCACTAATCGTGGCGAATTCATCACAAACCGACTGAAGGAATAGCTTCTGGCTTTCATCATCATCATCATCATCATCATCTTCATCATCATCATCATCATCTTCATCATCATCATCTTCTTCTTCATCATCATCATCTTCTTCTTCTTCATCATCATCATCATCATCATCATCCTTCAACCTTCCTATGGTTTTCAGAACTCTTATTGATAATCCCTTACCACACTCTTCCGTCCTGTATTGCTGCCCCCTAAATCCTTACTGTCCAACCCTGAGTCCCGAGCTATGGAGTATCTAGGGAAGTCAATTTTTGTGAGAAATTCTTGTGTAAGTGGCTATAACTACCCCAGCCTGAAATGCTTACTAATTGTGACAAATTCATCACAAACCAGGATTTTAATTTTAAATTAGATACATGTTAATTTGCATACAGAAATAAGGTTATGTTTGATTTATATGTTGGTTAAAAATTCATGGTAACTATTTAGAATATAATAATTAGAAGTTAGATGACATAATACCAATGAAACCTAACCTTATTGCAGCCTGTAATGCTCATTAATCGTGACTAATTCATCACAAACCGACTGAATAAATAGCTTCTCTCAAAATGTTGTTAAATTAATATTGAAATACTGGACTTGATTTACTTTCAAGTGCTCAGAATCGGATGTAAGTGGGGAACTGATGTTTACACCAGACTCCAAATTAGACAATTCCCTCCCACAAACACTTTTGAAGGAAGAAATTGAAAAAAAAGTTTTTTTTTTCCTTGTTATTCATAGCCGTTCCCAATTTTACCCACTGAATAGCTTATTCCAACATAAAAACCCGACGAATCATGATAAATTCATGGTAACTATTTAGAATGTAATAATTAGAAGAGAAGTTAAAGTGTCATTGAAACCTAACCTTACTGCAGTCTGAAATCCTTAATAATTGTGACAAATTCATCACAAACCAGGATTTTAATTTTAAATTAGATACATGTAAATTTGCATACAGAAATATGGTTAAGTTTGATTTTTGTGTTGGTTAAAAATTCATGGTAACTATTTAGAATGTAATAATTAGAAGTTAGATGACATAATACCAATGAAACCTAATCTTACTACAGTCTGAAATGATCACTAATCGTGACTAATTCATCACAAACCAAATACATGTAATTAAATTAGATCCATATAATCCTGGCTACAGAAATAAGATTAAATTTGATTTACGTGTCGGTTAAAACATACGATAGTGCTTACCGCATTGCTGAATCCTTATATCAGTATTATAGCTTGAAATCCTCGTGACCGGTAATCGTGACAAATTTATTACCAGCACTAATTTTACGGTGTAAAATTTACCGAAAGTAATGTTCTTACGAAATTAGCTAACTTATAACTGCCGCCTCCGACGTTTGATTTATAAGACGCATGGTAGTTTTTGGAGATATAGGGAAAATGAGTCTTAAAAGCAGAAAAAAATAAATAATTCGGACAATCTTTCTTCGCTTTAGTTTGTTTTTATTATATTTAGGCAGTTTTATTTTCGGCCTTCTTCGTGGTTTTGGCCAAATTTATTAAGACATTTTCGAAAATTCTCTTGTTTTTCTATCAGTCAGTTAATTAAGTGTCATACGGGATACACGCTTGGGCAATCATGTCTTTTACGATCTATGTCTGACTAGGCAGAATATTTTCCCGCAGTAGGTTGCCATTTCTTCCTGCGGTAGACTGGTTGCCAACCAAAGCTATAGGACACAGACTGTCCTGCTATTCAACCCATATTCCGTATCGTTATTCATTACACCACACTGCATATCCTATGACTACTGTTTTGACGCGTCCCCTCAAAAAGTAGGCGATCACGACTCTCCACAATTTCCTGCCCTTTGTAGCTTTTAATAAATAACGAAAATGCTTCATCTAAGAAATACAGATAACACTATTGCACTTTTTACTACTACTAAGTGTAAAAACAAGCAACAGGAATAAAAATAAATAAATACTAAAAGATAACAATGGAAATGCTTTATCTAATTCCGCTAACTCAAAACTATTATGTCAGTTACTACTCAGCCAGTTAAGGGCCACACGTGATACACGCTTGGGCGATCATGTCTCTTTTGATCTATGATTGACAAGGTAGAAAACTTTCCTGCAGTAGACTGGTTGCCAACCAAGGCCATAGAGCCAAGTCTGTCCTGCTATTCAACCCATAGCTGGAATAATATAATACAAAATTATATTAAATCCAAATTTATCTTACAAATAGAAAGATAAGCCATATATGGTGAAACTCGGTACAACTAAAATATAAAAAAGCATAATCAAATTCAAATGTTAAACTAAATTGTAAGGTAAAAGGTGAACTATGTTTGCAATTTACTGTTAATTCATTTCTTTGATTTAATAAAGAATTTTTATTTAATTTGATAATTTCCAGTTTTTCATGTAAGCACAGATAACAGGGTTCATACAAAGACGTACATGTCCTTTAATTTGAATTTAATATAATTTTGTATTAATCTCCTGGTAATATTAGTAACATATTGTACGGATGTATTGGTATTTGCTTGGTATTTTTTACATTTTACATTGATTGGTTAGTGTTATTATCATCATATAGGAAGAATCTTGATTCAACAGTTGCATATGAATTTATCAAATAATTCTATACGTTTAAATTATTTACTAGTTTCTTAAAGAAGCTATTTATTTACTAACTATAAAAAATTTTATGTAGGAAATTCGCAAAACATATAACTTGTTTAGCATTTTGTTAAATTAATTCTCCACCACATTTTTATTATAGAAAGGTAAGCCATATATGTTGAAACTTGGTACAACTAAAATATAAAATAAAAATAAACAAATTCCAAAGTTTAACTAAATTGTATTATTTTCATTTTGCGAATACATCCATTTAAAGTTAACTGACCTGTAATAATAATGTTAAGAATCAGGCTAAAGGATAAAATATTTAGAGTAAGACACTATACTATACTTAGGAAAAAGGGTTAAATTTAGGAACATTAAGATTACCTCTTTGGTTATCCATTGAAACTGCTATCCACCGAAAAAAAAAAGAAACCAGTCCCCACCGTGGACCACTTAAAAGATAGTTCGCGCAGCGGATTGGTTGTGACAAACATCCAATCGGGTGTGCTGAAAATGTCGTCTTTCTTCGTCAAATTCATTGAAACGCCAGAGTAGCTGTTAGCGTTTGACTAAGAGGCTGGATCAGAGATTGATCACCCTGATTGGGTCGACTTGTTGATGGGGAGTATGATGTTGAAAGACCAGAAACTCCCTGATGAACCAAGTCAAATTACATCATTGACGACCCCCTCCGGTGCCTACTTAAGACTGTATTTTTGAATTAAGGTGAACTATGTTTGCAATTTACTGTTAATTCATTTCTTTGATTTATAAAGGAATTTTTATTGAATCTGATAATTTCCAGTTTTTCATGAAAGCACAGAAAACAGGATTCATATAAGTTGTACATGTCCTTTAATTTGAATTTGGCATAATTTTGTATTAATCTCCTGGTAGTATTAGTAACATGATGTACGGATGCATCGTATTTGCTTGGTATTTTGTGACATTTTACATTAATTGATTAGTGTTATTAACATCTTATATGAAGAATTTTTATTCAACAGTTGCATATTAATTTATCAAGTAATTCTATACGTTTAAATTATTTATTGGTTTCTTAAAGAAGCTATTTATCAACTATAAAAAAATTATGTAGGAAATTCACAAAGCATATAATTTGTTTAGCATTTTGTTAAATTACCTCTCCACCCCATTTTTATTTCTGAGGAAATGGCATTGTTTAGTTTGTATAAATTATGTAACCATTTACATCTGCTCTAGTTATCTGCCAATCTACAGGCCATGACCAATTTATAAAAAATATTTTTTTTTTAATTTTTGCATCTTCGCTTAGTTTAAATTTAACGTTGGTCATATTTGATTAGTTGATCAGAGTGAAGCCAAAAAACCTTATAACTTCACTTTTTTTCGTAAAAAGAGGTTGTATTTTGCTTTTAAATCTAAATAAATCATTCACTCGCCAGTAATTTACAATCGCCTGATGAGATGTATTGACACACATCGAAAACACGCCTGCAATTGTGTAGTGATCATGACATGTTTTCGATGTAATATCCTATATATATATATATATATATATATATATATATATATATATATATATATATATCCATAGTAATTAATGTTGCAATGGACTATACTTATAAACACGCACAAACCACAAGATAGCTTATTCCTAAATTTTCGCTTGAGGATGAAACGGGACCCAACACCTTAATTCAACTTGATTTTAATAATTATATTGATGGTTTCGGCTCTCGTTTTTGAAACATGAGAACTCTTATGTAGCGAAGGAATTATATTTCTTAAAAAAAAAATATTATAATATAAGCTCTACTTCTGTATGGAGCACTGTCTTCTTAAAAATAAAAAACAAAAATACTAAGGAACTCTGGATTATTTACCTGACGTGTTCCTTCCTATTTTCTGCATACTTTGCATATATATATATATATATATATATATATATATATATATATATATATATATATATATATATGCAGGTAAAATGAGAACAAATGAAGTATAATTCCACTGTACGTAACATTTAAGTTAACAGTGGGCTCAATACAGAGTAGCACTAAATATTATTTTAGGATACTAAAGCAAAAACACGTTAAAAATCGCTACACGATTACAATCATGTTTCAACACTTCAAATGTATCTCCTCGGGCGATGTCAAGCCAATGGCGAGCGAATGATTAATTTAATTTTAAAAGCAGAATACTTAAAGAAATAGGCTAGTGGGCTCTGCTATGATTAATCAATCAAATGTGACCTGCGTTAAAGTTAAATCCACTGGAATTTTTTTTTTTTTAATATACGTCATGACAAGAAGTTGTCTGCACATAAATCCTAGACAATTTCCTTATGGACAGATACGATTTGTAACGTTATTTCGTTAAATGTATCGAAGTTTGACGTTTAACTTTCCAAATAAGTAAAAGCTAAAAGGAGTCGGGAGTTAATTTAAGACAGTGCTAACCAGTTATTTGCTCGTTCAGCTTCTTACATAAAATTTTGTAGTCGATAAATAAAAGGCCCCTTTAAGAAACTGGTAACTAACTTAACCGTTTGAAAAAAAAAAACAGATAAAAAATACAGAACTACTTTCGCAAATTAATATGCAACGGTTAAATAAAGAGCAGACATATAAAATGTTACACACACACACACACACACATATATATATATATATGTGTGTGTGTGTGTGTGTGTGTGTGTGTGTGTGTGTGTGTGTGTGTGTGTATGTGTATGTGTGTAATTAGTCAGCAATCTTTCTTTCATGCACATTTCATTGAAAACGACAGACAAGGTGCTTTTATTTAGTTTTTTTTATACAATTTCTCATGCGATCTATTTTTTTTTCTTTTCGGATGATAAATTATATAAAAACTGCCCGAATGTTCTTTTTATCCGAGCGTTTTCGGCTATACACTTAGCCATTTTGAAGAATTAAATATTTTGACTATTAAATAAGAAATAGTTTGTTGTATGTATGTTTTATAAAATGTTTTCATTTTTCAAAACACGGTCAAGATATTATGTCCATGTTCAAAGTTAATATTATTAAGTGTTGGTTGTTGTTTTTGTTTTTATTAATAAGGCTTCCATTATTTTTAGCCTTTTTTTTTTTGCATGTAGATGATGCTATTATATTAGTGTTGTCAACAAGTATGTTACGAATAGTGTCCGGTAGGTCTCCATGAATATTTAAATGAGATCTAATTGAGCTATGGTCAGAAAGGTGTAGAGTGAGTCTTCGTGTCAAGCATGTTGTAGTGTGGCCTATATAATTATTTACTAATTTTGATTGATCAGGAATACAATTCCTTAATGGGCATTTCAATTCGTAAATAATATTTGCCCTATTTAATTTTGTTCTAGGAGGTGAATATATATATATATATTTGGATTACCAACACACAAACAGAGAATGTCTCATATCGAGAATATTTCACATTGAACATGAAGAAAAATTAATTATTTTTAATAATATGTAGAAATCTCCACTTTTACCTGAAGACGGTCGCGAGACCAGAAACACGTGTCGTAAAATTATGTAAAACAAAGCATAATATTTTTTCTAAATAAATCCACATTACAACCAAAAACGTTTGCGGCACCTCTCTTCTATTCTTTTTAATATACTTTTCTCTCGTTGGAACCACTACATTATATTTCTTATATATATATATATATATATATATATATATATATATATATATATATATATATATAATAATAATAATAATAGTAATTACTTATACTGAGGGGGCATTACTTACAGTTTCTGGGAGAGAGCATATTATCTAGCGTAATGAACAGTCTGAACAACGTCAGGACACTCAAACTCTCGGTCACGATGACTTACGACCTCGTGCTAGCTCAACCATCGACGACTCCCAAATAGTTCCGTCTATCTAATTTCAATCACAAGGCTTGGGTCGATCTGTAGTAATTTCTTTTTTAGGCATTTTATCACAAGCAAAGACGGAGAGGGGTACAGAGAGTAAAAATGAGAGTAAAGACTCGGTATAGGGGGGACGGAGGAAAGGATAAAAGATGAAGAGGGTTCAAGACAACAGAAGATGGCGATTGACGTCGCATTTAAATTTTTGAAGGTTGTAGTTATCAGGGAAGTAAGTAAGAGGAAGGGATTTCCACAGGTGAGAAGTGCGAGAAAAGAAACTGTTGGAGCAGAAGTGGCGGTTACATCTAAAAATTTCAACAATAAAAGGGTGGTACCTAAATGCCAATCTAGTAGCACGCTTAAATTCATGTAGCCGGAGCACCAGAGAAGAAAAAAGCTTGTCAGTGCAGTTGTCATGAAAATATTTGTAGAAAAGACAGAGGGAAGCCACATCACGTCTGTGAGAAAGTGACTCAAGTCAAGATGACAGGTTAGGATCAGTCACATTTCAGATCCTTCATTGGATTTTGTCGAGAACCTCCAGGTGAACAATAGGGGCACCAGGCCAGATATGGCAAGAAAGGAATGGTAGATTTCAAGAACTTTCCAATGTTGCCGCACGTTGGGATCGCCTCTACAGGCCAATAGAATCAAGAAGCCAAACCGATGTTGGCGAGAGTCGAATCCGGATATCATGGTCGGAAATCGAACATTCACACCACTCGGCCACATACCCAATAAAATAATAATAAGTGCCTCCTTATTGATATGACAGTCCCTACAGACTGCAATGTATCTTTGAAGATATTCAAAAAGCAGTCAAAATACAAGGATCTTGAAATAGAAATCTCAAAAATGTGGCACATGGGAACATCAACAATCCCTGTTGTAGTTGGAGCCCTAGGACTGATTGGAAAAGATTGCAGTAGACTAATTGAAGGGATTCCTGGAAGTCCATGCCTCAAAGAGATACAAAAAATGTTCTCACAAGTACAGTTCACACTTTACGAAAGGCTTTATCTATGTAAATTTTTTTCGTTCTTTTTTTTTTTTTTTGCGGTGGAAAGTGTCATTAATGCCATTTCTAACCTTAGGTCCCTGGGCGGGACCCGGAAAGAAATGTGTAAATGCCAGAAATCAAAGGAAATACTAATAATAATCTATAAAACAGAAGATGTCTATGTGTGTCCGTGTGTGTGTATGCTATTTATACACGTCCACATTTCTCGGCCGATTTCGTTGAAATTCTAAATATCTGTTGCAAATTTATTAATATAGCGTAAGACCAACTTTTCAATCTCCAAGGCTCCAGACTTTGGCAGAGGAATCGATAAAACTGAAATTGGGTACAACATTTTACAAAAACCAAGGCAAAGTTACACGTGAACAATTTTTTTATTGGATGTTCGGATGTTCTTTGCACTTAATACAAAACATCAGCTCATGTTACGTGGTTTACGTAAAGTGTTTCATAGTTTTCCCGCGACATTAAAGAAAATTACAAAAAAAACTGTGAAAACTTCAGATTTTTCGTACTACTTGAAATAAAAAAAAATATTTGAATAACTTCCTCATTTTTTATCTGATTTTCTTCGGACATGTAAAAAAATTGCTATCATGCAAGAAATAAGATAGTGTGGTTTTAGCCCTGCTCGCCTTCCCGCCTATAACGAAAAAACACGAAAAACTGTTAAAAATCCCATTTTTCGGTCATAGCCCCCTGATTTTTCATCCGATGCTTTCCAAATTTGCCATGTAAATTACCTAAGGTAAACAAATTGTCTCGTGTGAATGTTTGGTTTAGATTATTTCAGTTAAGTGGACAAAATCTGCGATAAATTAGGTACAAAATCGGCTTTTGCCATTTAGCCAATAGTTCATATGATTCCATTCTAAATTGTCATTCGAACAACCAATTGTTTGAGAAGGATTATTGAAGCGTTAAAAGGGACAAATTATCGAAGAACCTCTTATTAACACCAGCTTTACAGTAAAAGTGCGAAGAAGGAGAGGAGCGTTCACGCGTTTGCACTTGCAGTTGAATCAAGCTCTGACGTTTCATCCCTGTTTTTGTGTTATTATTAGAATTGTGAACAATGCTTTACCATTTGAAAAGTTATTGCAGCCATAGGAAATTTACTGAATATCTAAAACATTGAAACAATATAACCCCGAGCAACACACACACAAGAAGATTTTATCTATGGTATTCCTTTATTACGAGCAATCAGACATTTGCGAAGGACATACCGTAAAAAAGATGAATGGGGTGGGGGAGTAACATAGTACACCAACGGATGATGCATGCAAACGGGGATGCAGGTAGATATTTCTAGGCGGAAGGGTGCGGGTATACAGGTGCTGTATAGAATTGCAGCCATGTACACCTGGGCAACGCCGGCTACCTCGGCTAGTAATAATATAAAAATCGGCTATTTAGAATTCCATATATAAAGTTGATACGAAAATGTTCTAGGAATCAGAACAGTAAGCGAGACTTCTGCTGCTTTGTGAAAATTATTCGGAAAGTGTTAACAAGCTGAATCGAAGTATATCCACGATTTTCCCTTTTTCCATTCGGAGATTTCCAGCCAGGCTGGATCCTATTGTTGCTTTTGGAAATTTGCCGCTCTTCATTTTCCCAGTGAGTTTCGCCTACCGACGTTTTTTTTATTTTCCCAGTTCTCAGGCTCAATTTATCTTTTATTCTTGTATCTGATGTCGCTAACATCTATATTCAATAAATCAATTCGCGACACAAATGAGAGGAAAAGGAGCTCGGAGAATTTGACATTCAGAATACATCCCGAAGGGCATGAGAAAACAGAGAGTAACATTCATAAAGAGTTGTGTAAATGGATGTCAGAACAGGGACTAGGAGAGATAGTAAGTGCTGTGGCCTTGTTAGGGCCAGAAATAAAGGCAAGAAAGTTCGGCCCGACTGTCAGAGATTACTGCTGGAAACTTCCTTCTACAAAAGGCAGTACCTGTTCCTATTTATAGATGGGAGTATCCATGCGTGCGTGGGTAAATTACCATAATAGATAGATAGATAGATAGATAGATAGATAGATAGATAGATAGATAGATAGGAACCGAATGATAGACATGACATAGATAGATAGATAGATAGATAGATAGATAGATAGATAGGAACCGAATGATAGACATGACATAGATAGATAGATAGATAGATAGATAGATAGATAGATAGATAGATAGATAGATAGAAACCGAATGATAGACATGACATAGATAGATAGATAGATAGATAGATAGATAGATAGATAGATAGAAACCGAATGATAGACATGACATAGATAGATAGATAGATAGATAGATAGATAGATAGATAGATAAGTAGGAACCGAATGACAAATAGACATGAGCTAGATAATATTATGGCCTTGTTAGGGCCAGAAATAAAGACACAAAGAGAGGAATTGAGTTAAACAAATATATTAACAGAAAACAGTAATACAAACATATACAAACGAAAGTGTTACAGCAAGAATGTTCGGTCCGACTGTCAGAGCTGACTGCTGGAAACTTCCCTCTCCAAGGGCAGTACCTGCTCCTATTTATAGATGGTAGAGTCCATCCGTAACAGTAAGACAAATATTACTTAGATCTACGAAGTTGTGGAGAGCCATAAACTCCCATGTTATGAAAGGACATAACACAGAAGAAAAATGATTACTAAATAAGCTGTAATTCTTGACCGCTGATTTTTCCACGTAACCAGGTTGAGAAATTTTTAAATTAACCTGAATCTTCATTTATTAAATGTTTCTCAGACCTTGCTGGTTCTTACCAAAAATTCTTGTCTGTATTTTCCTCAATTTCCTCAGGTATATGTCGTAAACATTGGAAAGGTGTTAAAAACAGAACTGAAGTAATAATTCAAATGTCTATGTAGAAAGGACGAAGAATGCATCGGCTGAATGGTTGAGTTAAAACCAAAAACGATGCTCGCAAAAATATATGGAACAATGAAAATATCTTGTCTAAGAATATCAGGTGACATATGAAGGGCGAAGAATTTATCGGCTGAAACTTTGAAGAAAACGAAAGAAAAAAGGATAGTAGCTTTCTTCAAATAGTCTTCCTATTATGTTACCATAGGAACACACTGACCAGCTCAACTCAAGCTGCGAGAAATACGACATGAAGATCATTGTCAATAAAAACGGGGTCAAGACCGTCATCAAGAGACCAGAAAAACTGGACATTAACATCAATGGGACCCATCTAAAGCAAACCAGTAAATTCAAATATCTGAGCAGCATATTTACTGAAAACGACAAACAAGACAGAGAAATTGAGACCAAATGTCAGAAAGCCAACCCACCTCTTCTGAAACATTCTAGCATTTCCATGAGCACAAAAGCAAATATCATGAAAGCCATTTTCCTACCAATGCTGACCTACCAGTACCAGACGTGGCCCCTAACAAAAACCCTTGAGAGGAAACTGATCACTTGTGAGATGAAATGCCTGAGGAAAGCATTGAACAAGACGAGGCAAGACAAGAGCAGGAATGAGGCAATAAGAGATAGGGTAGGAGCAATACCAATCATACAACACATTGAACGAGAGAGGATCAAGTGGTTCGGACACTCGTATGACTATCAACCAACCAGTCCTACGAGCATATACCCTCAGGTGCTCTGGTTGGAGTGCAAGAGTCAGACCAAGACGACGCTAGAGACACTCTCAGAGCCCAGGAGATATCTCTCCTCCAGGCCACTCGCTTTGACGTTGACAGACGACTTCTTTTTTTCTTTCTTTACTTATGTATGTCATTTATACTGTTGTCCCTCTCGTTTTTTTTTTTTGTTTTTTTTTGGATTTCTTTTCATCCTTCCTTCTTTCTTTTGCTATTTACTACAGGCCACTGCCTTTCTTTCCTTCCTTCTTTTCTTTCTTTCCTTTTTCCATTATTTCTGTCTTTCTTTTTTTCGTTCAATCATTCTTTTTCTCTTTCTTCCATTCATTCATTCATTCTTTCTTTTTTCTTTCATTCTTTCCTTCTTTTTTTCTTTTTTCAGTCTTTCTTTCTTTTCTAGGCATGCCACTAACTTTTTAAATATATTTCCTTTTCAAACATTTTCCGTTATTTCCTTGTTATTTTTTTCTGAGTCATTGCATTTGCATATATCTTTGTTTCTGCTCCGTTATTCTTTCTTTCTCTTTCTTTCTTTCTTTCTTTCTTTCTTTCTTTCTTTATTTATTTATTTATTTATTTATTTGTCTGTTCTTTCTTTCGTTCATTTTTTCCTTCTTTCTTTTTTCTTTTCATTTTCTTTCTATCTTTCATTCATTCTTTCTTCCTTCCTTCATTTCTCTCTTTCTTTCTTTCACTTACACTTGCTTTTCATTTCCACTTTCTTTCTCTTTCTGAGCTTCTCTTTTTCTCAGTTTTCTTTCTTTGTTTCTTTCTTTCACTTACCCTCGCTTTTCATTTCCACTTTCTTTCTGTATCTGATCCTCTTTTTTTATTCTTGCTTTCTTTTTCTTTCTTTCTTTCTTTCTTTTCACTTACTCTCGCTTTTCGTTTCTAATTTGTTTCTCATTCTGACCCTCCCTTTCTTTTCTTTCTTTCTTTCTTTATTTATTTATTTATTTGTCTGTTCTTTCTTTCGTTCATTTTTTCTTCTTTCTTTTTTCTTTTCATTATCTTTCTATCTTTCATTCATTCTTTTTTTCTTCCTTCTTTTCTCCCTTTCTTTCTTTCCTTCTTCTTTTCTTTCTTTTATAACCTTTTTTCTTTTTTTTTCCATTTCTATTTTTCTATGAATTAAATGTCGTTCTTCTACTTAACATTCTTCAGCGATTTTATGAACTCTCTATTGAAATTAACTCTGAGTGTTAATAAGGAATCCATTCAAAATGTTTAACTTAAATTTTCATTCATTCTTTCCTTCTTTTTTGCTTTTTTCATTATTTCTTTCGTTTTTAGGCCTACCACTATCTTTTTAAATATATTTCCTTTTCAAACATCTTCCTTTATTTCCATGTTTTTTTTTCTCTGAGACATTGCATTTTCATATATCTTTCTTTCTTTCTTTCATTCATTTTTTCTTTTTTTCATTTCCCTTTCTTTCTTTCTTTCGTTCATTAATTTTTTCTTTCTTTCTTTCATTAATTTTTCTTTCTATCTTTCGTTTCTTTTTTCTTTATTTTTTCTTCCTTCCTTTCTTCCTTTCTTTCTTTTATTCATTTATGTTTTCTTTCTTTAATTTTTCTTTCTTTCATTCATTCTTTCTTTCGTTTTTCATTCTTTCTTTCATTTTTCTTTCTTCCTTTCACTCATTCTTTCTTTCGTTTTTCATTCTTGCTTTCTTTCATCTTTCTTTCATTCATTTTTTCTTTCTTTTTTCATTCTCCCTTTCTTTCTTTCATTAATTTCTCTTTCTTTCATTCATTTTTATTTATTTCTTTCATTCATTCTTTCTTTCATTCATTCTTTCTTTCGTTTTTCATTCTTGCTTTCTTTCATATTTTTTCTTTCATTCATTCTATTCTTTCTCTCTTTTATTCCTTCTTTCTTTTATAACCATTTTTTCTATATCTCTTTTTCTATATATCAAACGTCTTTGGTCTATTTGACTCTATTTTGCGATTTTAACAACTCTCTATTCAAATCAACTCCAGGCGCCAGTAATGAATCCATTCAAAATGTTTAATGTTAATTTTCACATCAGCTAGCAAGGGCATTAATTCATCTGTGTCTTCTTCTAAAATCTGCCATGGCAACGCAAGTTTTCTTTCTTCTCAATCTGAAGTTAATATCTTAAAAAAAAAATCAAAGAAAAGTAATGCTCTTACTTGAAATTCCTCTTTCGCTGCATTCTGAAAAGCTTTTCTTTTTCCCCCTTTTACTATAGAACCATTCGATTTTGGCTTTCTTGTCGCTGTCGCTAGCAACCGACACTAAAATCCCCACCCTGCATTGAAACATCCAGAGAAAACATCATGTAAAGAAGTCGAATGGACATGGCCAAGAGAAGATGAAGTTAAACAGAGATAATCTCACTTCATATTCATGACGGGCCAATCGAAATATAAAAGCATTTGAAGTTCAAAGCGAGGAGGGAATAGCCATTGAATAAGTCGCCATTTCTGTTTGCTGTCGCTTGGCTTTTGATGCATGCATGCTCTATGGAATGTGCGCATGCGCTTGTCTGGTTTATATAAAACTCATCGAACACCCACCGACATGAATACTCACTTTTTGATTAAAATTGTGTACAAATTAAATTACTATGTACAAATTGAAATATTATGCTATAAATATTAATATTTATTGTTGTCTTACATATAAAAAAAGTGTATTAAGTGAATAAAATTAGTGAAATATGTACAAGTGACCAACAAATTGTATGATTTACAATGACTCTTAAGCCATTATATCAAGTCTTTATCAAGTTTACTTTTTAAACCTTCTGGTTGTCCTGGTTGGGGAATAAGTTTATCCGCCGATAATCCACCAAGTAGTAATGGATTAGAGATTACCAACTGCACTCGAAGAGTAACGTGATAAACGTGATAAATATATATATATATATATATATATATATATATATATATATATATATATATATATATATATATATATATATATATATATATATATATTTTTATATATAGTTCAGATTGAGGAATAGGAGAGCCGAGTTCGAATTCCAGTCGAATCCATTAAATTCACTTACGTGCTAATACCCTTGGGAAAGGTATAAATCCTCTTCTTCTCCCTCCAGCTATGGGTAAGTAGCAGGACAGACTGGGTTCTATAGCCTTGGATGGCAACTGGTCTAGGAGAAGGACAACTCTGAATTCAAAACCTGCGGAGAGTCGTTTGGGGACCTTGTGGCACGTAGTGCACCAGGTCTCTGTATTCGGCCCTTCAAAAAGTGTGGATGGTCCTGCACAAAACCTTCACCGCTATAATCAAATCTCATGTGCTGTTGTCGGGCAGTCGGTTTCCTAGGAACTGATCTGCTAGAACTTCACGCGTTGAATTCGACGGGAGAGTTGAGTATATATATATATATATATATATATATATATATATATATATATATATATATATATACTACAGGGCACTGAAAACCCCTCAGCCCGGTCCGTTCCTCAAAGTCTAATCAAATGACTAAAGAAAGATAGTTTTTTTTTTTTGGTAGGGAAAGCTGATCAGGCCGAGAATGTTTCGGTACCGATTCGTAGATAAAGGATGTACATACTTTTTATATACTGACAAAAACCTAAAAAAATGAGATAATTGCCAAAATCCTTTCGTTCCGAATCTAAGTCGTTTCAAGTTAATTTCGAAGATACGTCGGTTTTTCTTAAATATTACATGGAAAAATAAAACTCGCCTTACGTCGTTTTTCTCGAGTGTACGTCAGACGTTGAAAATATTAGAAACGTCAAAACAGTAAAATAACAAGAAACATATTTAAATAAATTTAAAAATAATATTATACTATATATATATATATATATATATATATATATATATATATATATATATATATATGTATATATGTGTGTGTGTGTGTGTGTGTGTGTAGCTCAATTAGATCTCATGTAAATATTCAAGGTGTCCTATTGGACACTATTCGTAGCATACTTGTTGACAACACTAATATAATAGTATCATCTACATGCAAAAAGAAGGCTAAAAATAATGGAAGCCTTATTAATAAAAACAACACTTAATAATATTAACTTTGAACATGGACATAATATCTTGACCGTGTTTTGACATAGACATAATATCTTGACTGTGTTGTGAAACATTTTATAAAACATATATGAAACAAACTTTTAACAGTTAAAATATAATCCTTGAAAAGGGCTAAATGCATAGCCGAAAGCACTCAGATAAAAAGAACATTCGGACAGTTTTTGTATAATTTATCATCCGAAAAGGAAAAAAAAAATTATTAGATCGCATAAGAAATTGTATAAAAAACTAAATAAAAGCACCTTGTCTGTCGTTTTCAATAAAATGTGCATGAAAGAAGGATTGCAGGGACGACGGTCTCATAATCTTAAGAAACTGTAACAAACAAAACACAGACAAAACTAGAAAAGCAATAATAAAGATTTTTAAAAATAACGGATTCGACATAGATATATAAACTAACCTAAACGAAGTAGATTTTCTAGATGTTACCTTCAACCTAAGAAAAGGCACATATAAACCATATAGAAAACCTAACGATAAATCACTCTACATACACACATCTTCCAACGACCCATCTTCTATAATCAAACAGATAGCAAAATCGATTAACCGTAGGCTTTCCGACAATTCCTCCAATGAATCCATATTTAACAAAGCTAAGAAAGACTATGAAACAGCCCTAAAATATAGCGGATTCCCAGCAACACTCACATACTCACCACAGAACACAAAAAAGGCCAACAGGAGAAGAAATATCATATGGTTCAACCCACCGTACAGCAAAAACGTAAAAACAAACGTAGGAAAAATATTCTTCAAAATCTTACACAAACACTTTCCGGAATCAAGCACCCCACACAAAATATTCAACAAAAACACAGTAAAAATCAGCTACAGCTGCACCGAGAACATGGCACAAATAATAAAAAGGCACAACAGGAAAATTATCAACAAACCACACGAACAAATTAAACCCACGTGCAACTGCAGAAGAAAGAACGAATGTCCCTTAAACGGAAATTGTTTACAAAACAACGTAATATACCAAGCCACGATAAAATCACCAGATAATGAAGAAAAAGTATACATAGGAGTAACTGAAGGACCCTGGAAACAAAGAAATTATACACACAATATATCTTTCACAAATAGTAAATATGCGAACAGTACAATGCTTTCTAAGTATATCTAGGAAATTAAAAGCAAAACGAACATCACACCAAAAATATCTTGGAAAATAAGGAAAAGATCATCAGCCTACAACAACCAATCAAAAACTTGCAAACTTTGCTTGGAGGAAAAAATAGCTATCATTACTTTCCCAGACCAAAATAAAATATTAAATAAAAGATCCGAGCTCATCTCAAAATGCAGACATGAAAACAAATTTTACTACGTTACTTAAAAATTGAAAACGTAAAAAATAAAATAAAAACAAATAAATAAACAAAATAACAATAAAATAAGCAAAATTAATTAATCCAAATAAATTACCAAATCACACAGTTAGAAAAGATGAAATAGAACAACAACAACAACAACAATAATAATAATAATAATAACAAAAAAAACAATGAACCCAAATAAATAAAGTAAATAATAAACAAATTAGCAAACCATTATGACCAAAATATTAGTTAAACATAAAATCAAACCAAAAAATCGGTCGAAAAAATAGTTGTAACTGTTATATAACGATAAGAAAAATAAAAAATAAAAAATAAAAATAAAAAATAAATAAATAAATACTACGTTACTTAAAAATCGAAAACCGAAAAGAGAAAATATACAAGAAAAATAAATTGACCTAAATTCATCCAAGTAAATAAATAAACAAACCCATCCCGATAAAGTTACCGTTAGAAAAAAACAAATAAAGATAATCAACCCAAATAAACCCAAATTAAAAACTGTTCCTGCCAAAATAATAGTTAGAATAAACTACAACAATCAACCCCAAAACCGAACAAATAGCTTTAATTAAATTCTCAAACCAAAATAAAACTATTAAATAAGTGATATAAACAAATTTTTACTACGTTAATAAAAACACCGATTAAAAAAATGAATAAATAAATAAATAAAATAAGAAACAAAAAATAAAAATAAATAAAAACAAGCAAAATAGTTTAACCCAAATAAATAAATAAACGACTTCCGGTAAAATAACCGCCAAAATAGACTACCCACAATGCACCACTGACCCGTATATATATAAATAGCCGAGAAAAATAACAGCACACGTGGCCTGACGATTGCATATAGCATGAAACAGACTGTCGCCTCTAAGTGTTGCCTTCCATGTTCACTTTTATATTTACACACGCTCTATCTCTGATATTGAGCACTTTATCCCATAAATATAGCACACCTTAAGAGTATATTTCTTCATATATATATATATATATATATATATATATATATATACCCCAGTAAAGGATTGGTGTATACGGAATAAAACCCTTTATTCTACATTCAATGCTTTTGCTTGATAAGACACCAGAAATGTTGAAACAAAATGGCTATCTTTTAGTGATCTTATAACATATTTATGTTATAATTTTTAATAATAAATAATATATATATATATATATATATATATATATATATATATATATATATATATATAAGGTCAATGAAAAGTCGTGCACTTTAGGGATAATTTATGTAAGGTATAATTACACTTGAAAATTTTATTTACAAGTTCTTTAATTGTTATATGAGCTGTTCAAAATGTCATCTTTCTTTTTCCAAACATTTAAATTCGGTGCCTACAGGATTGATTAACACATCGCTGAGTTTTTCTGTCATTTTACGACATTCCTATTTAATTCTTGAAGCTTCTCCATCTTTCTTGGCTGCGTCTAATAAACAACTAATTTCAAATGGCCCCACAGAAAAAGAATTCCATGTGTGCGATGAAGGTCTGGTGATCAACAGGATCTCTCCGACCTAACCATTAACCCTATGGTGCTCGACTTTTGCCTCAACATATATATATATATATATATATATATATATATATATATATATATATATATATATATAAAAATTTGTTGAAACAAAAAATGGCTATTTTGTAGTGATTTTATAACATATTTATGTTATCATTTTCGGATAAATAATCATATATATATATATATATATATATATATATATATATATATATATATATATATATATATCCTAAATTTCTATGCTAGGTGAGATTTTTTTCGGCAGCAAATCATAGACATTGGCTTTGAATCATTTTAAATGACAAAATTCTTTCGTTCCGAATCTAGATTGTCAAAATTCATTTTCTTTGTACAGAATCACCAGGTAAGAACTTATAAATGGA
>CAHIKZ030001158.1:2180000-2305000 GCA_903632075.3 Acanthosepion pharaonis
TGTTACTCCAAGACAAAAAGTTAAAAAATTAGAGAGGCTCAAAATCAATAAATAAAGTCGAATAAGTTGGGAAATGATCCTGGAATAATATATATATATATATAACTTAATTTCAATCCTTTATGACCTTTCGTTCCTTAGCTAGGTTTAATTAATGATGAACATGTATTTTTTATGAGCGATTTCATCACGGTATTTCTGTTAAGCTTAGAGAGTAATTATACATTCTTATTGTTCAAAGTAGTATCCAGTAGTGTTATAAAAACCTCGGAGAATTCCAGTAAGATATCTTTAATCATTTTTAAGATACAACGGTTTAGAACTTAATTGGACAATTTTGCTGTTACACTCGGTGGGAAAGAGAATTGTCAGTTCTGCACAAGCCTCACTATTATAATCAAAACATATATGAGGGTAGTCTGACTATTCGGTTTTCCAAACGTCGAAACGTGCCCAGTGTGTATGTATATATATATATATATATATATATATATATATATATATATATATATATATATAGTGCAATGGATGAACTGTTGTCTAAATTACGCAAAAATGAAAATAACTTTGACATCTCATTTTAACAGATAAATTTACCAAAATAACACAAGAATATCTTGAAATAAAGACTTTAGTCTTAAAGACTAAATTTATTCAATAAAATCGCCATTGGTTTCAAACACAGCCTCCAGACGACTTTGGAATCTCCTGCAACTCTTCTGAACGGTCTCCTTGCTTAAGTTGGTGAAAGCTAGCATAATCTTTTTTAAGTTCTTTTTTTTTTTTTGAAATTGAAATTTTTTTTCTGAAATTGTCAAACAGATATGACTGGTATCTCCTGCATGTGCGACATGGTACAGGGCCTTTTTGCCAGACATAGGTTCTACCAACTTGACCCAGGGTAGAACTACCTCCTCAAGGCACTTGATGTAGGCCTCCGTGTTGAGTCTGCGGCCCTCTAGAAAGATGAATGGTTGCATAACATCGCCATCACTGGTGTTCATTAGACTCATCCAACTCTTTCTGAATCCCCTGCACTGTCCTCCGATTGACACCCAAACATTCTGAAATATTCGCATTGGAGCTTCAGGCCCGAATGCCAAACTGTACAGCATGTCGTTTCCAAATTACTAGCGGAGTGAATTAAGTCATTGTGCTCTTTTTCTCACAGACGATACCAAACTGACCCTACTATACTGCGCAGTTGACAAAATAAAAACAAACAAAGCGCATGCGCGAAATTAAAAATATAAAATGGCGACTATTTACCTCCAGCACCCTGTATATTTCACAACATACGCCTGGCAATATCAGATAAGGTATTATTGCCCGTAATACACGTTTGATGCAGACGTCACTTCCCAATGGAGAACTCCCTTCCATTTACTTGCTTCCGGAACAACTACAACCTTCAAAAATTTAAATGTAACGTCATCCGCCATCTTCTATCTTCTTAGAACCCCGTTCTTTTTTATCCTTTCCTCCACCCTCCCTATTCTCAGTCTTCACTTTCACTCTCTGTATCTCTGTACTAGTGGCATTACTGCCTTGCTTGGAGTGTAATGATTTAAAAAAAAATATCAGGAACTTGAACACTGTTCTTCGATTCCTTGCTTTGGCTGATAACCATCTAGACGCTATCTCGGTCGCCCATATTTAATAGATAATATCACTGAAAATGACGTTCCGGACCTAGGAGAGGACAGTTGCCATGGGAGATCGCCATCTTTGGTTATATAAATAACAGACGCCATAATGGTAAATCTCGATTAACTTTTTAAAACTATGATCAAGTTTCCTTCCTGCCACGTCGATGATAAAACGAGAACAGGAAAGAGCCACCTATGACATCACAAATTGCATACGCCTGCTTGGGAAGATATATTTACATGTTTTGGACAAGTATGGCGAGGTAGCATCTCATATATCACTCTTGTTTGATAAATATCTTTTCTCATTTTTTCAAATGGCATAAGTTGCTACTTTGCATCGTGTGAAGAATAGATCATAATTCAGGGTTCTGTCTCCCAGGAAAGTATTTCAGCAATACAGCTATCTACACAATTATTTTCTTAAAAATTTTCATTGAAACCTTGATTATACTGATGATGCTTATGTTAAAATGTTAATAGAAATAAACTGAACTGTGAAAGAATATATAAAGACATTTTTTATGTTTATACATACAAATATCTAAGTAAATGCTCTGTTTTATAATAAACAGTATTAACATTTACCGGCCTGAATGTCCGAGAAATTGTCATAGAAAATATGCGTCCTCCGACAGGAATCGAACCTGTGTCCTATACGGAATCGTCATATAGCCTGACGTGCTTTTACCGATTTCGCCACAGAGGGGCGTTCGGTTAGCAAGGTCGATTTTTCTGTTTTTATAAACTTAAAAATGTCTTAAAATAATTGCCGGACTTCAAAATGTGTGACGTCATTTTTTTTTTTTTACATTTGGATACGCATCGAGCAGATATGAATGTAAATAAAAGAATCATGGAAGATTGTTTTTTTTTTTTTTTAAATTATAAAAATACGTCAGGCTATATGACGGTTGCGTATAGGATACAGGTTCGATTCCTGTCGGGAGACAAATATTTTCTATGAAAATTTCTCTGACATTCAGCCCAGTAAATGTTGTTAATACTGTTTATTATAAACAGAGCATTTAAATAAATATTGGTATCTATAAAAGGAATGTATAAACATAAAGTTTTTTAAAATAATTGTCGGACTTTGTCCATTTCATTTTATATATATATATATATATATATATATATATATATATATATATATATATATATATATATACGCATGAGAAGAAGGACCCAATGTTCGTAGCATTTATTTTAAAAATAGTGCTCAATACAAAGTAGAGCAAAAATATTATTATAATATTTTTATTGAAATAATTTACATTAAAACATTTTACATCGCTACACAAAAATTTTCACGTTTCAATTCACGTTTACTTCTTCAGGCGATGAAAATTACCGTCTTAATATTGAAACATGAACATTTTTGTAGCGATGTAAAATGTTTTTATTGTAATTTATTATAATGAAAATATTATAATACACACACACACCCCCCATATATATATATATATATATATATATATATATATATATATATATATATATGAAGAAATATAGTTTTAAAGTGGGCTATATTTTGGGATAAATTGCTGAATATCAAGAATAGAGCGTATGTAAATATAAATATAAAAGTGAAGATTGAAGTCAACACTCCAGAAGCGACAGGCTGTTTCATGCTAGATACAATCGTCAGGCATGATGATTACGCTCAGCATGAAAAAGCCTATCGCGAGTATTGACTTCAATGTTCACTTTTATATTTTATATATATATATATATATATATATATATATATATATATATATATATATATGTGTGTGTGTGTGTGTGTGTGTGTGTACATATGTTATAGTGGAACACATCTATTCTATTGTTAATAGACTCTCCCACCTATAATAAGTAGGAGTAGTAATGAGTCAGTTGCTGAATAAGTTGGTAAGTCAGTCGATGCCGGACGACCGTTAGTCGGATACTAAAGTATCCACGACCACAACTAGATTTCTCTGCGTTATACTTATTATATGAAGTTCCTCCACTGTGATATCACTCTACAACAATATATATATATATATATATATATATATATATATATATATATATTGTTGTGACAACGTAAATGGTTAAGTAATAACAAAAACCAGCTTCACAGATATATCGTATATTAAAAGTAAGTACACCAGAAGAGTATTACACAACTAGTGAGATTGTATCGAATGAACTAGCGCTCAATTTATTCACTGTTCTCCGAAGGCTTCTCTCCTACTAAACTTATAGTAGGCTGAAGAATCTAACATAGAGGAAGGACACCGCAACATATATATATATATAATCGACTCTCCCGTCGCGTTCGACGTATGAGGGTCAGGCCGATAAGTCCCCAAGAAACCGACATCCCGACACCGGCACATGAGATTTGTTTATAGTGGTGAAGGCCTTGTGCAGAACCAGCCACACTTTTTGGAGGGACGAAGACAGAAACCTGGTGCACCGAATGCATGCCACAAGGTTCCCAAATGACCCTCCGCAGGTTTTGAATTCAGAGTTGTATATATATATATATATATATATATATATATACCATACCAACGGATTTATTACCTGTACTATACTATAATAATAAATATATATATATATATATATATATATATATATATATATATATATATATATAGTATAGTATAGTACAGGTAAAAATCCCTTGGTATATAACCCAATTGGATCCTACTACTATAAAATATGAAACTGATCCACAAAAACAGCTCAATTAACGGTCTGAGTGTTGACTTCAATGTTGACTTATATATTTACATACGCTCTATCTCTGACATTGAGCACTTTATCACATAAATATAGCACACTTTAAAACTATATATATATATATATATATATATATATATATATATTATAACAACTTTCAAATCCATCAGGTTAATCAGAAAACTCTAAAGGAAACTGGTTTAGGAATAATTTCAAAAGCCAGGCAGGAGTAAAGAAGAAAAGAAAATCGCAAAAAAAGATTTATTTTCTTTACTCGTGTACTGTAGTACTTTGATTTACTTACTGTTAAGGTTTGCCAGTGTTTTTCCTGCAGCGTTACAATATCGTACGTTTTCTTGGAGTAGACAATGGTCGTAGGGCAACTAATCTACAGTCAAGACAATAATGTCCGGGTGTGCTAAAAATCTGATGCAATCAAGGATGACGCAGTTTTTTTCAAGACCAAACAAATTTCTTCATACACCCTGAAAACAGATTCCTATTACTGTACACCACTGCAAATGAGCTAATCTGAGGAAAAATAAAAATCAATTAGACCCTGTCACTTCAGTGGGACTAAAACTGACCGTATGTTGAAAGAATGGAAACTAAAGCGTTTGTTACAATTAATTTGCACAAGGGTGTAGAAGAATTGATATTACATAACATTTCAGTATGCTTTTCGCTTCTTTTTTTTACGAAATTTTCCTGTTTCTTAATATTTTCTTAGCTTTTGGAAGGTATTTTCGCCATCAAAATTCGCCTTCGGTATTGCACTTTTCGTCTTCTCTTAAAACATTTCTCAACTAATTAAATTATTTTATTTGTTTGATTTGGGCCGATCAGAAATAATGTTGCCATTGTGACTTAAATCCCACCAAATCTTTTCACTAACAATTGGCTCTTGTAAATTAAAAAAAAAAAAAAACAAACCTTTAGATGATAAACAAATTTAAGGCCATTTTTTATTTTGAATTCCACCCGGAGTAAAATTCCACAAATAATATCCTTATAAAATATTTCCTCTTTAGATTAACTCTTTTCCCATTTGCATTTCAACGGTCCATTGTTCGATCAACAATACGGTTTTATGCAATAACGAATTGATACAGATTAGAACAGGTCGATTTTGGATCCGTGGTATTGCACTTTGGTCGGGAATTTTTTTCCAAATCGTTAACGCTTGTTAAAGAAACCAGTTTGAAGATAAGTTTTGGTTCAAAATAGTACCGTTGAAATCTCTTTCTGGTGATTAGCGAAAGCCGTTTGTGTTGCCAGACACGCTTCGTAATGTTGAGATGGCAAACGATTGGTTGGAGGAAAAATCAAAAGGAAGAGGAGGTCGATTTTAAAATCGTGGTATTGCACTCAATTTGAAAGTTGCGGCTTGACATGATAAATAACGACAAAATATATTTTTCCGTCTCGTTTTTTGAGGAAACAAGTTTGAAGATTTATTTTTAGGTTCAAAATCGTTGTATCGGTTTTTTATTTCGGTGTTAAATGAAAACCTTATAGCAACGCCTTATAAAATTTATAATTTTTTTATATAAATATTATATAAAATTTGAATTTTTTTGTATAAATATTATATGGACAAGATGCATGATAAAAACACATGATCATTCAGGCCTTCAGTAATGGTACCAACATTCATACTCTGACTTCCATCTTCAAAATCTATACAAGAACTACCAAGAGAACAGTGAATAAGTTTTAAAAAAAACAAAGAACAATAAAGAGGAAAACTGGATCAGGAGGTTACAACAAGAAGAGGGATCATCATTTCAACTTAGATCTAAGGTGATCAATTAGAAAAGATCCAACTCAGTCCATAAGTTGTTTGGAACGTGAGAGAGGAGTTTCGGCTATGACAATACAAAGAGCAGTGAAAATAGACTCGGAAATGAATTCGCACGTGAAATCTGTGAGGCACATTGTTACCCCAAGACAAAAAGATAGAAAGTTAGACAAGGCGAAGATCATCTTGAATAAGTTGGGAAATGATCCGAAATTATATAGATAGATAGATAGATAGATAGATAGATATTGACAATATATATATGGACATATATATATATATATATATATATATATATATATATATATATATATATTCCCCAAGAGGATAGAATCCAGTTAGGAAAATTTCCTAAAATTTTGATTGAAGATGAAACAGAGTTTGGTATTTTAATTCAATTTAATTCTAATAATTATATTGAAGTTTTTAGCTCTTGTTTTTGAAACATGAGAACTCTTATGTAGCGTAGAAATCATATTTTAAATAAATAATTATATTTAGCCTCTTCTTTTGCACTGTTTTTTAAAAATAAAAACAAAAATACTAAAGAACTTATTTACCTAACGAGTTCTTTTCCTATTTTCTATATATTTTCCCCACACACACTGATACACACACACAGACACACACACACACACACACACACACACACACACATATATATATATATATATATATATATATATATATATATATATATATATATATATATATATATATAATGGATAAAGGATGAAAAAAAGTGAAACCATTACTCTAAAAATGAAACTTCATGTCAGAATTTAAATAATTAAATACAGTAATTCCGTTTCGTCTTGTCATTTTTTATTCAATGAAATGCTATTTAATTCTAAACTGATTGTTAAAGCGTTAGTTTTATGGAATCCTGCCGCCAAATGTCCAGAGATTGGGGAGGAAATATGTGAGGAGTTACGGTAATTTGGGGTTCAATAATTATTAAGGCAATCATTTACTTTTTATATGATTTTCGTTCCTGCATTGCAAAATATCAATTATGATGCATAATGAATTGTTTGTATTTGAAAACTTGTTCTATTCTTCTTCTTTTTTTTTCTCTCTCTCAGAATATTTAATTTCATCTTTGTTCATATTATTTTCTATGATTGGCGGTTTCACGGCGCAATTATCGTCTGCCATATTTGAATTTCAGTTCTTCTCTCTATATTCGTTTGTAGAATTTTCTTTTCCTCCCCTTCTTTCTTCGCTTTATTATTCCTGTTTTATCTCTCCCCGCCCCTACGCTTTCTCTCCCTCTTTTTGCTTCCAATCTTTCTTCTTCCAATGCTCCTCTTATTATTTTTCTTTACTCCTTTTCCCATTCTTCGTTTTCAATTTTCTCCTCCTCCTCCTTCACTTTTTCATCTCTTTGTCTTTTCCCATTATTATTAATCTTCTCCATCTCTTTATAAATCATTCCCTCTTTTTTTCTTCTTTCAAATTCTTCTCCTTCTCTTTCTTTTTCTCTATCTCTTCCCTTACTCCTTATTTTTCTTCAGTTATTACCTTACTCTGTCCTCGACCGCATTCTTTTTATCCACCCACATTTACTATAACTACTCTTTCTTTCTCATCTCCTCCCACGTCTTATTCTTTCTTATTTCCCATTCCCCCTCTTATACTTATCTTTCTTCTTCTCCTCTACCTACCCCTACTCAACCTTCTCTTTGTTTCCTCCACCTTCCTTTGAATTTCATCTTCTTAACCGTACGCTTTTTTTTTTCACGTCTCCTTTCTCATCCCACTCCCCCTTGTTCTCGAATCCTCCTCCTTCTTGGTTTTATTTTAAAACATTTCACCCCAAGCAAGGTGACAATGCCACTAGGACGCAGGGGGTTACGAGGAGTGAAAGAGAATGAGAAGACTTTATTTGAGAGGAGTGAGAAAAAAAATAAAGGAACAGGAAGACAGAAGATGGTGATTTGACGTTACATTTAAGATTTTGAAGATTGTAGATGGCGGTTAAGCAAGAAATTGGGATGAACTTCCACAGGTGAGCAGTGCTAGAAAAGAATATAAACAACAGTAAGTTCAACAGTAAAACTGTGGGACCTAGTTGCCAATCTAGTAGCTCGCTTAAATTCATATAGACGGGTCTCGAGCCTCCCTTACTTCTTTTACTCTTCATCCGAATTCTCTCCTTCTACTACTACTCTTTTGTTCTTCTTTTTCACTCCTTCATTCTTCTTTTATTCCTCAAATATCTCCTCCACCTACTTCTTTTTCATCTTTATTTTCCTCCTCTTTCCATGCATCGTTGTTATTCCTCTTCCCTCTTCTCTTCTTCCTTTTGCGTCTTTATTTTCAAATGCCTCCATCTTCCTTTATCGCTTCGTGCTTGTCCACATCTTTTTTCTTTCTTTCTCTTCCTTCCTCTCTTAGTCATTTTGCCTCTCTTCATCCTTGTCCTCTTCCACCTCATCCTACTACTTCTCCTCATATCATTTACTTTATTACTTCCTTTCCTCTCTTTCTCCATCTCTCCTTCGAAATTGTTTTTATTTTCTTTTTTCTTCTTCACTTCTTTTATTCTCTTTCCATCCTCTTCATCTTACTTTTCCTTCCTTCTCTCATGTCTTCAGTTCTCTTTCTCCTGTTTTTTTCTCTTTCTCTTCCTTCTTCCTGTCTCCTTAGAATCTGTGTATTATCCATAATCCTCTTCCTTTCGTCGTTATGGAAACGTCAAGGGAGCGAAGGATTTTCATGTCTCTAATCTTTCAAAATGGGTTCAAAGTTATTTTATACTGCCTTCTACTGATTTTTGTTACAATTGTTATAAAGTGAACGGACTGTTCAACATTTTTCTATAGTCATGTTTATTATATGTATAAAGTTTTAGCCCCTGTCTGTTATCAAACCAAGGATTTTAGAAATAGATCCTCCAAATGTCTCCTCATCTTTCGGAAGATTACCCAGAATTCACTGCCATATAAAACGATTATTATTATAAAGCAACCCAGCGCTTTTTTTCTTTGTTCCTAACGATGTCTTCCTGTTTCTCGTTGTGCTAGGCTTTTGAATTGCCGTTTTCGTTAATCCAATGCATGCTCGGATTTCGGCATCACATTTTCCATCCTTTGTTGCAGGGAAAGACAGAAGATTAAAAAGCTCTGTTTGGTTTGGGGGGGGGAGAAAGGGGATGTAGAAGGTGATAACTTTCTCATGTGTTTAACGGCTATTTTAGTGGTATGGAAAACCGTCTTTAGTTTTAATCTTTTTATTTGTACCCTCTTACTTCTTTAAATAATGTCCTCATATCTCTGATTGTTATTGCAATATTGTTAATCAGTTTTGTTATGTTATTAAGGGTAAATATTTAACAGTGAAATAGGGGGATTTTCAATGGGTGTTTTATAGTCGGAGAATTCGCAAGGAGCCTATTTAATCATTAACTTTAGATGTAAGAATCATCAGAACCTAAAAATAGATAAAGCCTGAAATTTTCACGGGTATTACTAGTGATTATTATTTCCAGTTTGACCGATTTGCAGTCTCATAAATTTTTTGACCTGAAACCAGAAGTAAAGTAAATATACCGGAAGTGAATATACCGGAATGACAGGAAATTTTTCCTTCGAAAGTTATTGGAAACATTTTTCTGAGTATCTGAGTGATATTCAAGAGTCCAATGTTTTGTGTTTATGCTTTTATCAAACGTGATAACCATGTTTAAGAAATATAATTTTCTTCTTTTTCTTCTTCTTCTTCTTCTTCTTCTTCTTCTTCTTCTTCTTCTTCTTCTTCTTCTTCTTCTTGCCCTTTCCGTCTCTTAATCATGCTTCTTCTTCTTCTTCTTCTTCTTCTTCTTCTTCTTCTTCTTCTTCTCCCTTCTTCGTCTCCTCCTCTTCTTCCATTATCTTCATCTCCTCCTCCTCCTTCTTCTTCTTCTCTATCTTCTTCTTCTTCTTCTTCTTCTTCTTCATCTTGCCCTTTCTCTCTAATCTTCTTCTTCTTCCCTTCTCCTCTGCTTCTTCTTCTTCTTCTTTCTTTCTTCGTCCTCTTCTTCATTATCTTCATCTCCTCCTCCTCCTCCTTCTTCTTCTTCTTCTTCTTCTTCTTCTTCTTCTTCTTCTTCTTCTTCTCGCCCTTTCCGTCTCTTACTCCTGCTTTTTCTTCATCTTCTCCTCCTCTTTTTTTCTCCTCATCTTTCTTCTTCTTCTCCCCTTCTCCTCTGCTTCTTCTTCTTCTTCTTCTTCTTCTTCTTCTTCTCTATCTTCTTCTTCTTCTTCTCGCCCTTTCCGTCTCTTACTCCTGCTTTTTCTTCATCTTCTCCTCCTCTTTTTTCTCCTCCTCTTTCTTCTTCTTCTCCCCTTCTCCTCTGCTTCTTCTTCTTCTTCTTCTTCTTCTCCCTTCTTCGTCTCCTCCTCTTCTTCCATTATCTTTCTCCTCCTCCTTCTTCTTCTTCTCTCTCTCTTCTTCTTCTTCTTCTTCTTCTTCTTCTTCTTCTTCTTCTTCTTCTTCTTCTTCTTCTCGCCCTTTCCGTCTCTTACTCCTGCTTTTTCTTCATCTTCTCCTCCTCTTTTTTCTCCTCATCTTTTTTCTCCTCCTCTTTCTTCTTCTTCTCCCCCCTCCTCCTCCTCCTCCTCTTCTTCTTCTTCTTCTTCTCCTCCACCTCCTCTTCCTCTTTCTTTTCCTTCTTCCTCCCATTCTTCCTCTTGTTCTTATTATTATCATTGGGAGTAGCGCACTAACAAAGTGACGCGGAGACGAAACCCAATATACCCTGCATAACACAATTTGATAAGAGTTTTGTTGTTGTTATTATTATTATTAACACTTAAGAGTGCAATTTAAGAAAAGAAAAAAAAACAGTTTTTGACAATGTTAAACATTTCGACAGTATGCCTGTCTTCTTCAAGTCATATTTTAAAAAATATCTAGAAGTATAAAAACATAAATCTTCAAAAAATTGTAAGTTTTTATAAAAACGTTGCTTGAGCTGTGATTTAGTTGGATGCTGTCTCTAGATGTTAAGTGTAGCTGTCATCAACCGAGTGTAGGTTCCATCAAGCTAAAACTGCCAGAGTTTTAGTTAATGTCCAAGCAGTGGCACCATACATTAACAACGCCTCTACAGTGGTTCAAAAGTATCTCCACTTGAGGTTATCTGGTAGATCAGATTACATCCATTTTAATTAAGACGACCCAGGCTTTAGCTAGGCGAGTTTTCACATCCTTTTCAGTAGAATTTATCTCGCTCCCTATGTATGTAAATGATTCAACAGATTTTATTGGAACAGTTTGTATTGAGCCTTGCTGGTTGAAGCTTATGAATTCAGTTTGGAAGGCATTGACAAAGAGTCCAACATAGTCAGCAGGATTTTTAGATGATGTTCACAGTAATGAGGAAAGGTTACTAGTTTAGTTTTGAAAGTTATTGAATGCTACAATCGACTTTTCCCCAACCACTGAGCTGTTAGATCTAGGGACGATCAGCTGCCAGGCACTGGTTGTCTCGATTATCGGAGGTGCATCCATACACTGTGGTATTTTTTGCATAGATGTTTACTAATGATCTGAGAATTTCCCTAGACAGAAACAGGGTAGGGTTGAGGAGAGTACCTTGGTGTATGCATGCATAGATTTCATGGGTTTCAGAAGATTCGCCATTAAAGAGGACCTTCATTGATCTACCCGATGCCGGAAGTGAAGTAAATGTTTCTCCTAATTTTAGATGGGTGAAGGCGCCCGGTCCCGGGAATTTTAACCCTGTGGAAGCAACTTCCTCGATGTTGTTTTAATATCGATGCCAGTTTCACAGAGGTCGCCGGGATTGGGCAAAAATAGGTTTTGTCCTTGACCCATGAGTTTACGTATATGTATGGCGCTCCCCACATAAAAAAGACCTTGTGTCACATCTCGCCTTAGTGGGGAGTCCGAGGAAATATATCTAAAACTAATGAACCTCATTCACCCGACAGTTCAACGTATTTGGTATATACTTTAATCCTTCTAAAAAAACTTCTTATGTTTAGTGATTAAAATATTCTTCTGTGTGCCGTGTCCCTTTAAGGAATAGGCGATCATGACTCTCCACGACATCCTATACTGCGTACCCTCACCGTCTCTCCCAGTCCTTGTTCTGCCATCAATTTCCACAAGATGTTAAAGTTACTCTCCCTTTTCTCCTCTTGCCTTCAATACGTCCTGTGAGTGTCAAATTCTCTCAGCCTTCTCTCCTCATTATGTCAGAAATTTCGACTGTCTCTTTCTGATTCTAAGTACAGTTATGCTTTTCGTTCCTGTTATTCTTTAATAAAAGTGCCATTGCTACGATTTTTGGAGTCGTTCTGTTGGAAGAATTGCCTTACTAAATCTAGGTATTGAGTTGTGTACATAATACTTTTCATTACAGTGAGTAATTATCATTAAAATCTATGAAGTCAACCTGTTTAATAACCAGATCTTTTAGATTATGCTGCAAACAGGTGCTAAAAAACTCTCGCTTCAATCAAGAGGAATGACCTAAATCTACCCATCACAATATAGTAAAAGTTTATCCTTATTTTATATCGGAGAACTCACTAGATCCCGGAGATTCCCACACTGCAGCAGTACCTTCCTCACTGTAGTAAGAGACGAAGGGTTGGTGTAATATCGATGCCATCATGACAGTGGTCGTGGGCAAATAAAATATTTTTCTTAGCGCATATGTATATATATGTGTATGGCGCTCCCCACGTTAAAACGACCTTGTGTCACATCCCTCCTTAGTGTGTGTGTGGGGGGGGGGCTGGATAAAAATACCTAAAGCTATGATCCCTATTCACCCAACAGTTCAACGCATAGAATCTTTATAAGTTTTTCCCTCTTTTCGCAATTTAGCATCAATAATGCTGGCATTTTCCTTTATCCAGACACCACATGATATAAATGGACTCGTCATTATGTGATCGAAGACAAAAAAATTGTCCCACCGAATCTATATATTGAATTGTGAATATAACACTTTTCCTCTCATAGAGTATTTATCATTAAAATATATGAAGTCAACCTGTTTAATATCCAGAACTTTTAGATTACGTTACAAACAGGGTTTCTGAAAATCTCTCGACTCACTGAAGAGGAACGATCTAACTAGCAAAGTGAAGCAAAAATTTCTCCTTATTTTAGCAGAGAGAGCTTGCTCATTTCCTGAGACCAAACGCCGTGGCAGCACCCACCGTAAGAGACTAAGGATCGTAGTAATATCAATGCCAGCATAGCAGTGGTCGCAAGGACTGGACAAACATTTTTGTCCTTAGCTCATATATATACGTATGGGTATGGTGCTCCCCATGGTAAAACGACCTCGTGTCGCAACCTCCCTTAGTGGGGAGTCCGAGTTTTATTTTTTTATTATGCCTCTTGATTCCTTGGGAAAAATAGGCCATCTTCTCCAACGCACGCGGTTCCGAGCGATCCTCTTCAGCTCGGCCCATGTCGTGCCGGCTGCCTTCAACTCTACGTCAACACTTCTGCGCCAAGTCTGTTTTGGTCGACCCATTCTTCCCTTCCCTTTTGAATTCCAGTTTTTCAAGTCTGTTTTGGTCGACCCATTCTTCCCTTCCCTTTTGAATTCCAGTTTTTCAAGTCTGTTTTGGTCGACCCATTCTTCCCTTCCCTTTTGAATTCCAGTTTTTCAAGTCTGTTTTGGTCGATTCTTCCCTTCTTTTGAATTCCAGTTTTTTCAAGTCTGTTTTTCATTCTTCCTTCCCCAGTTTTCAAGTCTGTTTTGGTCGACCCATTCTTCCTTCCCTTTTGAATTCCAGTTTTTCAAGTCTGTTTTGGTCGACCCATTCTTCCTTCCCTTTTGAATTCAGTTTTTTCCAGTCTGTTTTTCGACCCATTCTTCCCTTCCTTTTTTTTTTTGAATTCCAGTTTTTCAAGTCTGTTTTGGTCGACCCATTCCTTTTGAATTCCAGTTTTTCAAGTCTAAAAAAATTCCAGTTTTTCAAGTCTGTTTTGGTCGACCCATTCTTCCCTTCCCTTTTGGTTTTTCAAGTCTGTTTTGGTCGACCCATTCTTCCCTTCCCTTTTGAATTCCAGTTTTTTAAGTCTGTTTTGGTCGACCCATTCTTCCCTTCCCTTTTGAATTCCAGTTTTTCAAGTCTGTTTTGGTCGACGCATTTTTCGCTTCCCTTTGTGGATTCCAGTTTTTTAAGTCTGTTTTGGTCGATCCATTTTTCTCTTCCCTTGTTGAATTCCAGTTTTTCAAGTCTGTTTTGGTCAATCCATTTTTTGCTTCCCTTTCTGGATTCCTAGTGACACTAAAAACAGGCTTGCGGAGTGTGTGGCCGATCCATTCCCATTTCCCTTTCTTGATGTCGGTTGGGGCTTGTTTGGTCCTGTCCAACAGTTGGTCTTTGGAGACCCCGCCACCTGATACTGATGATGTTCCTGAGGCATTGGTTGACTCAAGTTTGTCGGTGTTGGGCTTGGTTACCCGCCAGCTTTCTGGGCCGTAAAGTAGGACTGAATTAATGTTGATGTTGAAGATCCGGATCTTGTTGCAAAGTAAGAGAGCTGTTGATCTTCAGATTGGCCGCAGAGTGCTGAAAAGATGTCGAGCTTTGTTGATTCGGCACCTGATGTCTTCATCTGTTCCCACTCCCCATCTTTACTGACGTCATAATCAAATGCAATTTTCTACAAAGTGATGCATCTATATTTACCTATTATTCATTTTATCATGAAATAAGAATTTTAAGTTTTGGTTAATGATGTTTACCTGTTGGTTGATATATTTATTGCCAGTAATTTGCATATATTTACAATTTATAATAGCTTTACGTTCACCAAACTGGTATATGAATTATTGGTTACCTCTTTGCTCAAATTCTATCACGACGTCATAAACGTTTCTTTCGGGTTTGACGCACTTGAATATGAAATACTGGAATCATCGCTCTCCAATATGGTCCATATCGCAAAATACTAATGCCAGGGTTTGATGGAGGCCAAAATGACTTTTCAAAGAACCCACAGAAATGCTCCTGGCACTAACTCTACGCCAAATTGGTGTAGACACACTGGGTCTTGTTGTCTGTTGTTTTGGAAGGCCGAATAAATATTCCAAAGAAGAACTTGATAATTGTAAATGTTCTTCCATAGATGGATAGTTTGTACATCAAACAACTGTGAAGCACATATCAATGGTATTTGAGTACCATATAATGATTAGAGGGAATTAAATTATAGATATATTGCTTTAGTAAATCTTAGTCGGGATACTTTCCAATCTATCTCATAATAATGCTATTTCTAATGTGTTCCGATCATGTTTCCATCGAAAGACAGTCTATTGCGTCAATAATATCGATAGTCCATGAAATAAATTTCGAAGTAAAAGTCTGTAGAAAGCGAAAATAATTTTGTTACACGTCGTTTTCTTCCGTTTTTTACCCCTTTTTTAAATTTAATTTAATTTAATTTAATTATTAACTGTTCAATTTCATTCAATATTAAAAGAAATCCCGGTTCGGAAAGTGTCGTTTAAAATTTCAAAGTTCAGCTTTCCGTATAAGTTGCATTTCAACTGGAAATTGGAACTCTCGTGTTTATAACTTTTAATTAAAACTAAATGAACTTCCGACCTTTTTTAATTATATTTGTAATCAAGCTTTAATTATTTTACATTGTTGCCATGACTACCAGATTACCGTTTCTTGTTGTGAAGAAAGTGCTGAAGTTGAAAGATTTCTTTTAATTGAACAGCCATAACCTTCACTAAAACCGAAAAAATATCAACTCTTTGGCGCATTCTCTTTAATCTTGCTTATGAAAATCAGATCCAGTTTTCTGGAACGATCCATTTACATCCTTCTGCAAATTAATTGAAAGAAAATAAATAATTCCGTTATTATTTAATTCTTTCCGTATTTTTCGAAAAAAACATGACCCAGTGCACATGTTAATATTTAGTATGTCCATTCCACGAAGTCATTCCTTGCAGATTGACCACAGATTCTCGATTGGATCTAAATCAGGAGAGTTACCGGGTCAGACTTTATGTAAACACAATGAGATAGATAGATAGATAGATAGATAGATAGATAGATAGATAGATAGATAGATATGAACATGGAGAAAGAAAGATATGAACAATGAGATATATATATATATATAAATATATATAGGAACACTGAGAAAGAAAGTAATGAACAGGCTGATATATATATATATATATATATATATATATATATATATATATGAAATATATATATATATATATATAATTACTGAGATAGAAAAAGAAAGAATTAATGATACTTAAAAAAGAAAGAATGATTTCAACACACTTAAAAAGACACACACACACACACACACACACACACACACACACACACACATATATATATATATATATATATATATATATATATATATATATATATATATATTAAGACAGGATTCGTTGAATACTTTTGCCATGTTCTGTCTACTTCTTCCCCATAGAGAAGCGATAGATAGATAGAAAGAAAGAAAAAAAAGAAAGAAAGGAAGAAAGAAAGGAAGAAAGAAAGGAAAAAAGAACGGACTAAAATAGATAGATTGATAGAAAGAAATATACAGTGAGAATTGAACAGACTGATATATATATATATATATATATATATATATATATATATATATAGAGAGAGAGAGAGAGAGAGAGAGAGAGAATGAGTCTGAGATAGATAGATATCAACAGACGACATCAAAACAGATAGATAGATAGATAGATAGATAGATAGATAGATAGATAGATAGGCCCTTGTGCAAATTAAGTGAAACAAAACGAATAGTCCTTTACTATTTACATTTTTTTCGTATTTTTTCCTATCAAACATGACTCAGTGCACAGGTTAGTACTTCGTATATCCATTCCAAGAAGTCGTTCCTTGCAGATTGACCACAGATTCTCAAGTGGATTTAAGTCAGAAAATTTTCCGCGTCAGTTCATAGTACTTTGATTTACTCACTGGTAAGGCTTACCAATGTGTTCTGGCAGCCTTACAGTTTTCGTAGCGTCCATCGCAGACAATGGCCGTAGGACAACTAATCGACAGCCGAAACAATAATGACTTTGCATGATGAAATCTGATTCAATCACGGATGAAGCAATATTTTTCAAGGTCAAACAAATTTCATCATACACACCGAAAATAGATTCATATTATCGCACATCATTGCAAATAACTGAGAAAAAAATAGAAATCGATTACCCTACAGTGGGTCTAAAACTGACCGTATTGTGAAAGAAAGGAAAATAAAGCGGTTGTTTCAATTAATTTGCACCAGGGTGTAAATACCAAAGACTCAGAGGGTGTTATGCGTTTCGTTCTCGTGTACAGATTCGGTTCTTTGTATTTTATCATTGGACTCGTCAAAATGCAGAATATGCCAACCTATCACCTTCCCAACCCATTCCATTAAAAAAAAGAAAAAAGAAAAAACGTTACTTTTTCAAGTTCGAACAATGATTTCAAGCAGATGGTTTCCTTAAACTATACGCAATATCCAAAAGAGCCGATTTTCGGATGACTTCAAGATGCTATCGTATCGCCAGTTGGTCAAGGAATTCACACATCTTGCCATTTCCATTCACGATTTTGCCATCACAAATTTCAACTCAATTTTTAGTAGTTTGGTATTTTCTCAATCAATGTATTTGCTATGGCAACATCAATAATATGATAGTTATTGGTGCCTTTGTCTAACTGAATAATATCCAGATATCAATGATGTAACACTCGGTCTGCAAATCCTAGTCCCAAAATATTGTGGTCTTTACTTCTTTAGGCAAGGCATATGCACATATAAATTCTCTGCAACTTGGTATCCATACGTTTGACACAATAATCAATGTATATAAAGGCATGTATTATCGTGACGCCTCTTATATTCTTACTGAGTTAGGATTTTGCAGCCACTTATCAGTTGAGCCACATTCTAAGAGTGTTCACCACAAAGCTTACATTTTGGAGGTGCCTTGTGTATATTATTATCATTATTATTATTGATTGTGTGTTATGCTTCCTGCTTTGTATCCTGTAGATCCGAGTCCAAACTATGGACCTTAGGCCTTATAGGAGAATTGTCATTTAATAGCACTTTTCTTTGAATATGAGATGTTCCTAGTAGGGCGATCTTCTGGTCAACTTGTATGTTGATGTTACCTGGGACTCTTTTAATAAACTTGTTCATTCCTTTTCTCACGAGGCCCAGAGCTCCGATTACTATTGGTACAGTCTCAGTCTTCATTGCCCACATCCTGTTTAATCTCCATCTCCAGGTTCTTGTATTTGGATAATTTTTCTATTATTATTATTATTATTATTATTATCTTGTTTTGCTTTCTGTTTAATACAAACCCTTACCTGGCCATTCTTCTTCTTCTTCTTCTTCTTATTATTATTATTATTTTTATTATTATTATTATTTGTGTATGTTGTGTTTCCTGCTTTGTATCCTGTAGAGCCAGGTCTAAACTACGGTCCTTAGACCCTTTAGGGGAACTGTCATTTTATTGCATTTTTCTTTGTATATGAGATGTTCCTAGTAGGGCTATCTTCTGGTCAACTTGTATGTTGATGTTACCTGGGACTTTTTAATAAACTTGTTCATTCCTTTTCTCATTATTATTATTATTAGCTATTATTATTTTTATTATTATTTATTTGTGTACAGTCTTAGGTCTTCATTGCCCTCATCCTGTTTAATCTCCATCTCCAGGTTCTTGTATTTGAACAATTTTTCTATTATTATTATTATTATTATTGTTGTTGTTGTTATTGTTGTTGTTGTTGTTATTTGTGTATGTTATGTTTCCTGCTTTGCATCCTGTAGACCGGGACCCTAAAAGAAAATTGTCATTTAATTGATAGCATTTTCATAGTATATGGTATTTTCCTAGTAGGGCGATCTTCTGGGCAACTTACATGCTGATGTTACCTGGGACCCTTTTAGTAAAATTGTCCATTCCTTTTTTCACGAGGCCCAAAGCCTCTATTACTGTTGGTACAGTCTCAGTCTTCATTCCCCACATCCTGTTAATCTCGACCTCCAGGTCCTTGTATTTGGACAATTTCTCGATAATTTTTATGGGGGTGAATCTCTCAGATGGTACTGCTATGTCAAGAAGCATACACTTCCTTTTATGATAGTATCAGGTCAGTTGCTTTTATTTCTGTGTCTGTTTGAATTGGCATGTCCCAGAGGATAGTTACATCGTTATTTTGGGTAACTGTGTCCCGTTGGTGCTCACACCATATTATTATTATTATTATTATTATTATTATCATTATTATTATTTTCAGTTCTCCGTGTTGTTTAATGTCATCTTATTACAATTCTCGTCATTGTTTTTAAAACAATAACCATTAGCAAGAAGTAAAGGTAGTTAAAATAATAGCGGTGTCAAGGAAAAAACGTCTTTTGATAGACCGATTTTTTGGCGAGTACAAATGTCCATGTTTGCCCATATTATCTTGCTTTGTAATGATAACAGATGTTGACTCCTACATAGAATCAACTGACCTATCTATCTTACGCCATTTCAAACTGTTCACTTATCTTAATATTGTTTTTTTTCTTTTTCTATTTTCAGTTAATGTGTTCCTAGATGTGGTCCTCTCAGATTGTCGTCTTTGTGTTAACTGTATGTGTCTGTGGAAGTCTCTGCTTAACCCGAACGAAACGGGCTGTCCTGACTGGCGATGAAAATCCCTACGACCTCCGCGAGGCTCTCCGGGTCCTTGAACGGGAACGACGACGACTTGAACTTCGGACGCTCGATCCGGTTCCCCAGCGGGAAGTGAGATTCGAACAGCAACCGGTTATCGTGGACAGCGAAAACGATGATCCTGATTTTCTGGCTCGAGCCGTGGCTGAGAAAGGTGACTCGGTTTATTATAGCTCCGACCAGGCCAATGACGTGGAGAATTTGCTAAGAGAGATCGAGGAACAGAAAGAAGCCGAAAACGAAGCATCCGAAGATGACCTCCAAACGGTCTACGGACACCCGTTGTCTGACACCGAGATGGACGTCGACGTGGACAATTACCCGAGTGTTGTCGAGAAAAGGGCTCCAGTAAAGAAGGCAGTCTCTGGAAAGCGCGTCACAAAGAAAGGGTTGGATTTGACGACCGGAAAAAGAAGTGCACAGACGCTGAAAACAGCATTTAGTAGTCTGTCTCCCGAGGAGATTCATAAACTTCTTTTGTTGGAAGGTCGCCTGCAAACCAAAGAAATGAACAAGAGACAACGGAAATCAAGGCCATTGGTTGTCGAGACAAGGGCTCAGTCAGATTCGGGACTAGAAGATACTATGGAAGTTGAAGACGCCGCTGCTATACCCATCACTAAGGAAGAACTTAAAAAATTGATACAGGGACAAGAAGAAGACGACCAAAACGAAGACCCAAACGACATCGATGATTTTAATCAAATGAATGAAATAATTCAAGCTGAATCGACTCCAGCTGAACCGAGCCTGGATCAGCCGGTAGACAGCGACATATTTAAATCAGCCTTGCAGGACTTGGCCTCTTTGCAGATGCTCCAGAAACAAGAAAACAATAGACGTTCCAAAAATCAAGAAGCTTTGGCGCAGTGGGGGCCAGCTGAAATGACCAAAGTTGTCCCCGTCCTTCTGAGAACGGCTCCAGTTTTGGCCCAGAGTCGCACGGCTCCCGTCAGAGTCGACAGTGGAAAGAAGATGACAAAAGGAATTGTCACAAAACCGGAACCCAGCATCAATCTGTCAACAACACCAAGCTTAGGTAAGTGCTCGTCTTCTCTCCGAATTTCTAGAATGAACACTCCATGGTATCCTCAGTATCATTCTGTAGAACTACATTTCTCTTGCTTCAAGTCTCTTCTTTATATATGAGGAGATTGTATTCATTGTCATATAGGTTGATTGATATTGCATGAGTTTAGTACTTTTTTCTTTGTTTCTAACGAATATTTTTCCTTTCTCTTAATACTCTGCTTACCTTTTAGAAGGCATCTTTGGCTATCCCATTGCGTCATCAGTGTCGCACATTCCGAAACATATCAATCTTTGGCATTCTTTGTAAAGACATTAATCAACAATATATAATCGATTTCCGCTTGATTGTCGGGTGTATAATGCATTACAATTTATCTACTGTCATCTATCAAATGAACGTGATATGCATACGAATGGTGACTATGAATGGCGTCTAAAGTGTAATACAGTAGAATCCCTGACAACAGGACTAAGAAGACCTTCCATATACGAGTAATTGGTTACAAAGTCCGGATATGAAAGGTTATATTTAGATTAAAATAAAAGAACTGAAATCAGGTTTAACATTTATTTTCAATGTTTTATAGTAAACAAAATAAGCTTATGGTGAGTGAAATATAACGGAATTGATTTTAAGGAAAAAGAAATAAATTATATCATTTTAATGAAAATTCTTTAAATTAAGTCTGCCACGTATGCAAAACAGATAATGTAACGAGGATTTTTTTAACCGCTGTTGCATGATGATTCTTTCTCTTCTAATGTCGTTCTCAACTTTTTCCGCATTTCGTTTTGCTTTTGTTCTTGAAATTCTTTAAACGAAAGACACTTTTTAACTCTGCCTGCGTCATTGCAATCGTCATAGCTGAATGCTGGCTTTCTTTCCATAAAACTGACAACTTTTTCAATACCTTTTTCAATTTCAGCCCAGGTTTCATCACAATCATGTCTTTTATTTTCTTGTTCATTGTGACAGCGTGAACGCTGGAGAATAGTTTCTTTGGAAGATTTTATATCATACAATGTTGAATTTTCTTTGTTGAACTCAGCCATTGGTGACAATGAACAGCGTCTAGTCTGTTCAAAATTTCCATTTTTTGCGATAACTCCAAAGTTGATTTTTCCTTTTATTCCCATCATCTTTTGCACAAATACAAGTCCTTAGGTTGTGTTGTAACCTAGAGAAGGTTACGGAATTGAATAATCCACGAAGGTTGCTAATAAACGATAATACTTAGGACGCGAAAAACATATACACGATTCGTCACACTTTGTCCATTTCATAATGTGTGATGTCATATATATATATATATATATATATATATATATATATATATATAAGTAATAAAATTCTTGGTAATCCATATGGATAATCCCAAGGAGGATGAAATCATCAGAGAGCTCCATGTTAAATCAGAGCGATTAATTCAATTAAAATAGACAATTGTTTTTTCATATATTTATCTTTTCACTCTTGGAAGTGTGGTCTGATGAGCCAGAAAAAAAAAAGAAATTCCCTGGGGGAAATAAATTATAGTCAATGGACCTTTAAACTTGTCTGTTTTTAATTGAATATATATATATATATATATATATATATATATATATATATATATATATATATATATATATATATAAACCCGGCGTTGCACGGGGATGTAACAGTAAAGAGATAGATCAAGTATCTCCCATCATGAAGACTGAAAAATAAAATTGACAAAGATCATTGTTTAAGGTTGACGGACACGCATGTCTTGCTTATTTTTATTTTTTTTTACGAATTAGTCAAACCCAAACTCAAACAAAAACATCGTTTTCAATCGTTATGAGTCTACCGATTGAATAGAATTTTATTATAAACAACTGTCTTGTAAATGGAATTTTAAAAGCATTCTGAATTATATATATATATATATATATATATATATATATATATATATATATATATCTTACTTATTATAAAAACGCAGATTGTGTGTGTGTGTGTCTGTACGTTTTATATATTGGATCAGTTTTCTACATTTTTCAACCGATTTCAACAAAACTTCACAGGACTACGTAAAATTACCTTGCGGTGGTTCTGACAGCGCCAAAAATTGGAAAAACAATTGTTTTTGCACGAAATCAATTTCAAAACACGATAAAACACGATTCTGTCGCCAGAATGAAAGGGGGACAACTCATATCGAGTTATACTTATTATAAAACCCAGGTTATGTGTGTGTGTGTGTGTATGTGTGTGTGTGTGTGTGTGTGTGTTCGTTTATATATGGGATCGGATTTCCTACATTTTTCAACTGATTTCAGCAAAACTTCACATTTTTTCGGCAGGTAGTGTTTCTTATTGTCTTGCACACTTTTTTCTTTTTCAAACTGGCTTGAAAACACTATGAAAGTGTAAAGATAGTTTTTAGCATCAGTAATACATTTTTGTTAAGAATTATTAGCAGCAATTAATTTTGGGGGGAAAATTATCACCAGCAATACATTTTTGAGAAACAAAATATTACCAGCAATAAATTTTTTAACAAAAATATTACCAGCAATACATTTTTTAACAAAAATATTACCAGGAAAAAATACATTTTTAACAAAATTTACCAGCATTACCAGCAACAAATTTAAAAAAAAAAATTATTTCTATTATTAAATAAACTTTTGGGGAAAAAAAATATATTTTAATAGCAGCAATACATTTTTGTCAAGAAAAAAATATTAAAAAATTTTTATTACCAGCAACAAATTTAAAAAAAAAAAATTATTACCAGCAATACATTATTACCAGCAATACTTTTTGGGGAAAAAATATTACCAGCAATTGATTATTACCAGATATACATTTTTAAAAACTAATATTTCCAGCAGTACATTTGTCAAGAAAAAAATATTACCAGCAATACATTTTTGAAGGAAAAAAACAATATTACCATCAATAAAAATCTTACCGGCATTAAATAACCCATTGAGGTGTTGATATGCCGTAAACCAAACCAAACTATGCCAAACCAGTATCATTTCTTCATTTGTCCAAATCTAAACAGAAAATCCCAGTTATGTTCATAATGTTAATTCTCTACCACATTCAGCATTAGCATTTTGTATGTCAGCCTCTACCTTGAGTTGTCCTCGAGCATTATAATGGGTGAACATTAGTATAAAACTAAGCCTAATTTTACTCAAGTATGAGGAAGATGAATCGAGCTCACTAATATTACGATATTTTCTCAGACTGGCTTGCTAGCCATGGCTAGACGGGGTCAAATTTTTAGTCGTAGCCTGACCTCTTTTTTCCCAAAATTTCCATGCCATATTGATTTTACAGGAGGCACGGTTAGTGGATATCGGCGTGGTAAGTGAATTCAGCGTGCCGAGTTGAATTGCCGCTCGATTCTATTTACTTCACTTCGCACTATTGCCCTGGGAAAAGGCATGAATGTATCTTTCTCCCAACTACGAGTTAAACAGTACAACAGACTGATTGCTCTTGCCTTAATGCAGCAACCATTCCAGGAGAAGGAAAACATTAAATTCAAAAACAGCCAGAAAAGACTTAGGCTTCATCAGGCTACCATGCCCTAGACACAACACTGCTGGTATGGCCTTAGTAAATTTGATACCTCTACAACCATAACGCGTTAATACACACACATAATGATTTAAAACAGTTTTAATGTACAAGGCCTGAGATCCACTCGAGGTAGATCGCTTGGGAACATTGGGTACTGTAAGCAAATCCCTACAATTCGAAATATATTTCGGCTTTAAAAAACTCACCAGGGCGTAGCAATTTCATGGATCCTTACAACTCTAACTTTAGAGTCTTCACGATTATCCATGATTGGTGGATCATCGGGTTGCTATCTTGTGTCTCTTTGCTGGATCTATGTTTTGAATGAGAGACCAATGCTAGGGGGTCTGTGTTTTGGTGTCACAGATAAGATCGTTGTTAATCCCCCAGGCATGTCCCGCAAATATTGTTCTTGTCTCATGAATGATTTGTAAAATAGAATGTAGATGGTCATGGGGTTGCTATTTTGGAGAGCGTATAACCGTTAAAACCTTGTGACTATAGCAATCGAGACAATGAGTGTTACTGCAAGGAAGTGTATCGATGTTGATGCACATGAATAAACCTCTCAACGTCTGCAATTCATTGACAACGCCCTATCTGTGCTTCTTTACGGCACTGGAATGTGATCTCACAACAAGGTCCTTGCCTCTCGCGCCCAAGGCTTCAATACCTGCGACCACAGAACCATTTATTATTATGTAGGATTGACAATACTTTCGAATCACACTATAGGCATAAGCATGAGGGGTTTTCTGTGGGAAATGAGGCTGTAAGTTTTGAAAGTAATTTCTCAGCCGTGAAAACGTTTTTGAATTCTGTCAAGGCTGAAGAGTGCTGATTCAGCAGTTCCAGCCCAGGCATGGCAGTAATATTCCATTTTTGGTCTGCTCTGATTCTTGTAAATCCGCAGGAGACTGGGCCTTTTTGGAAAGGTTCCCCGTGAAAAACTTTCATGACGTATCATATTTTGATATAAGTAGTTTTCGTATATGTGACGGCAATACTCGCATGGGCGGAAAGTATGAATATTATCTTGTTAATACAAATGTATACATATTAGAATCGAGTCAGTTTCATACTTTTCAAACATCTGTATGAAACTACACACATTATTAAAAATATTATTTACAGCGTTGTTTCCCGCTCGGCAATTTTTGCATGGAATTCTCAGCATCTTTCTGTAGAACCACATTTCTGTTGCTTCAATCTCTATCCTTAGAAATTTAGTAGATAATCATAATTCTTCATTTAAAAATGGACTCGTGGTTACAGTTTGAATCTCGCAAAAACTCGCGAGAATATCACGACTAATGTGTTAACTGCGAATGACGTTTTATGGCTCAGCTGTAAATGACAGAAATCGTTTAAGACTCTAAGATAAGCAATCTCTGGTATGAAATCAATTGGCTTTACAACCGTGTCGGGAAAATGTTACGCGCAAGTCATCAGTTGTTAATATCCCAAGTGTTTTTGACAAAATGTCGTCTGCTTGAAGTTTTGACCGCTGAAAATTAGATTTTTAAAAGGGAAATTGAAAACACGGCGTCTATTCTCAAGTTTAGTGTAAATGTCAAGAAAGCGACAAGAATGGAGGTCAAGAGATCATGAATAAGCAAAACCGAAAAAGAAAAAAACCAGAGAGAGAGAGAAAAAAAGGAAAAAGACAAGAAGTGTTTTCCTGTAGAAAATCGCCATATTGTTGAGGGAGGGGGTGAAGAATGGAAGAGTTAGGTTTTGTCGGGAGAACATATTTTTTTGTAATCAGATTGTTTGGGAAGATTATACGCATTTCTTTTTGCTTTTTTCCCCCCTTATTTTGCTTATTTTGACTGGTGGATAGGTAAAGTTAATTGTTTTGAAAAAAAAAAATAAAACGCTTTTTTTGAAAAAATATTGACCGTCCAAACTTACTTGAGCCTGGGCGTCTTGGAAGACACAAATGTATTTTTCAGGGTATTTTTTGAGGAACAAAAGTGCGTCTTGTAAGCCGGAAAATACGGTAACCATGCTAGGAAGACGACAGGTGTTTCCTTCCAAGATAATAATTTGAAATTCTTTGACTTTATATTATATTCTTTGCGCTATGCATTTTTGTGTGTCGGTCGGATAAGACAGGAGAATCATTTCGTTTCTAAAACAATAATAGATATTAGTTTTTCTTGTTCGTTGTCATATTCAGCTTTATGGCTTCAGCACGAAGCCATCAAACTGTTCATAAATCGAATAAGAGTATTAATTCTGAATTGTCCTGTTAATCCTGGGATTACAGCGTTTAGATCTTTTTTACCCGCTTCTTAACTATACTTTTCTATTTTTTTAAATTTTCAATAAAATTACAGGGTGGTCCGAAAGTCTTGTCACACCCGCATCATATAATTTTCTATTTAAGATGGCTGACACGAAAATGATAATGTTCATAGAGAACTTATCGATGTATGACAGAGTCACTGAATGTGATTAAACTGAATCCAGTACATGTGCTTTGTATTGCTGTATTACTACTATTTTTCTCATTACTTTTTTCTAGCGGGTGACAAGACTTTCTGACCACCCTATACTATGGCCAAGAAGTGGGGGATGTGTTTAATACTAAAGAACAATACAAATTGATCCCTCACTTTTTATCATTCATTTGATTACCTATGAGGATGTTTTGTAATTTCAACTATGAATCTCCAGATGGCCGACACAAAAATTGATGGGGGTTCATCCAGACCTTCTCGATGTGTGACAGCGTCAATGAAAGTGAATAAACTGAATCCAGTCCATGGGCTTTGTATTACTGTATTTTTTCGTTCTCATTTTGGTAGGGGTGACAAGACTTTCGGATCACCCGGTACATTGAAATGAAATATTCATATATTGATAGCGTGATGTTCTTTCTACGGGGTGGTCCGAAAGTATTGTCACCTGCACATAATATAATTTTCTATTTCAAATGGCTGATGATTTTCATGCAGACCTTTTGGATGTGTGACAGCGTCAATGAAAGTGAATAGAGATTAAGATGTGGCACAAGACCGAAATTAAGGGGCACCCGGCGAGGATCGAACTCACTACTCAGTTCTAGCGAGACAAGCTTGCTAACCATTACTTTTTGGTAGGGGGTAACATGACTTTTGGATCACACAGTACTATGACCAAGAAATGGGGGATGCGTTTAATACTAAAGGACAATCCAATACGTGCTTTGTTATTATTGTACTATTTATTCGATTGTTCTTATTACATTTTAGTACGGGATGACAAGACTTTAGGTCCACCTTCTATTATGGCTAAAAAATGGGGTGAGGGTGTTTAATACTATGAAAAAAATACAAAAATGATCCCTCACTTTTTATCATCCTTTTGATTACCTATAAGGATGTTTCGTAATTTCATGTATGAATCTACAGGGTGGTCCGAAAGTCTTGTCACCAATAGATAATCTAATTATCTATTTAAGATGGCTGACATGAAAATGATGGTGTTTATACAGACCTTCTCCATGTGTGACAGCGTCAATAAAAAGGGAATAAGCTGAATCCAGTACATGTCTTTTGTATTAATGTATAAACTTGTTCTATTTTTCTCTTTACTGTTTGGTCGGAGGTGACAAGACATTCGGACCACGCTGTACTATGACCAAGAAATGGGGGGGGGGGGTTAATACTAAAAAACAATACAAAACCGATCCCTCATTTTTATCTTCCTTTCATCTAATTACATTTAAGAATGTTTCGTAATTTCATCTTTGAATCTACAGGGAGGTCGGAAAATTCTTGTAACCTCTATATAATATAATTTTCTATTTAAGACTGCTGACACGAAAATGTTGTTGTCCATACAGACCTTCTCCATGTGTGACAGCGTCAATGAAAATGAATAAACTGAATCCAGTACATGTGCTTTGTATTGCTGTATTACATGTTGTTCTAATGTTCTCATTACTTTCGGTAGGGGGTGACATGACTTTTGGATCACACAGTACTATAGCCAAGAAATGGGGGATGTGATTAATACTAAATAACAATACAAAACTGATCCCTCACTTTTTATCATACTTTTGTCTGATTTTTTTTCTTTTTGCAATTTTCACTATAAATCTACAGGGTGGTCCGAAAGTCTTGTCACTCCATATCTAATTATCTATTTAAGATGGCTGACATGAAAATGATGTTGTTCCTAGAGACCTTCTTGGTGTGTGACAGCGTTAATGAAAGTGAATAAACTGAATCCAGTATATCTGCTTTGTATTAATGTATTACTTGTTCTCATTACTTTCGGTAGAGGGTGACAAGACTTTCGGGCCACACGGTATTTTAACTCATCTTTCATTGTCTTTCATCCTCAAAACTTGAGTCGTGCTCTTAAATATTCTTCTCAGGTCACGATTCTCATATGCAAGACATGAATCACTCTGAAACTATCAGCTATTTACAACCGTTTTCTCAGATCAATGCTTAAAATGCCTTCAACCGAATTAATCCCATAAACTCAAAGAACATGACCAAATCGCAAGAAACACCTCATTTGAAGATCTTCTCAAAGCGTCAACAATAACATGTAGCGGATGTAACTAAAAATCCAATAAATCTTAACGAAGATTATATTTCATTAGAACCTATAAACTGGCACTACATAATTCTAGCGCAAGCAACTAGAAGAAAAAAAATAAGGATGTAATGCAGATGTTAACGTTCCACACGATATTAAGCAGAAGGCTAGGAAAGAAACTCCCATCAATACTAGAAAGAGCGATAACAGTTAATAGACTTGAGAAGCCTAATCAGTGCCATGCGTGATACACGCTTGGGGGATCATGTATCCTTTGATACGTGACTGACAAGGCAGATTTTTTCACGCAGTAGGTTGCCATTTCTTTCTGCGGTAGACCAGTTGCCATCCAAGGCTATATAACCCGGTCTGTTCTGATATTTACCCATAGCTGATATTTACTCATACCTTTGCCAAGGGTTTAAGTACGTAAGTGAATTTAATAGATTCGATCGGAATTCGAACTCGGCCCTCCGATTCCTCAATCCGACCCCGCTACCCATTACTCCACCGAACCTCCTCAGTAGCCTAATTTCTGTAAAAAAAAAAAATGTTTGAAACGAAAGCAGATTTATGCCTTCGCAAAATGGCATTTGTGCTAAAGTGGGGCCAGTCAAAAAATTAAAACTCACTTTCACACACACACGCACACACACAGAGACACACACACACACGCTCTCTCTCTCTATATATCTCTCTCTCTCTCTCTCCACATATACAGATATATATTTGTGTATGTATGTCCTACAAGACGGAAAAATAGTGGTTATCAGCTTCATTCTTCTTTCTTTTTTGTCTTTCAACAAGCAAAATGTCATAATCTAAATAACAAAGATGAGGATAATCGTATCATTTACATGAATAATCTGGAGTATTTCTTTTGCGAACTTCAGACGATATTAACCTGTTAATTTTATGTTTGTTTTGCAGCTGAGATGATGGCCAAGCTGTGGATTAAACACAAATTGGAAGGAATTGAAATCGATTATCTGGCCGACGCCCTGAACGCCGCTACAATGACCCAATCGGGCGTGTCACCCGGGGTGAACAACATCCCGGTCGAAATCAACTCTTTGCAGAAAGCGGTCCAGATTGAGAAGCTGATGAAAGAACTGGGCGGTAACGATGCTGACATCGAAAAAGACGGAATGTTAGACCAGCTGGCGTTGAAATACCTTCAAAGACATCAGTTGCAGCCAGAAGACAGTGGAATCACGCTCAGCAAGAAGTCTTTCTTTGATGACGAGATAGAAGCAGAAGAGGCAGAGGCCAGGAAAGAAAAAGAGGAGGAAGAGGAGAGCGAAGCCGCCGCGGCCGCCCGACAACAAGAAGAGGAAGAAGAGGAAGAAGAGGAATACCGTGATAATCTTTTAAGAGGAGATGATAATAGACAGATACCTCTTTTATACGAAATTCCGGATAACAAGATCAATCAAATTCCTTCTTTACCAAGACCAGGTTAGTGCCAATTTGTCTTTTACTAAACTTTTTTCTATTACATGTGAATTTTCATGATGTCTTATGAAAGAGTGCTTTCCTATTGTCTTCTTCACGGATGCAAGACGACTCATTACCGCCAACTCAACGACGCTGTAACAACACCGCCGCCTCAACACCGACCAGTTCAACTCCAAGACAACTTAACAGCCTAGTCTGTGTGAGAACAACTGAAGGACATGCAAACTGGCATTTTTTCATGGAATTTTTAAAAACAAATAAAAATAATTTATTAAGGGCATTTTTTAACGTGTGGCTTTATTCTGAATTTAAAAATTTATTTAAATTTATATGCAATTTCCCTCAAATATTCAGTTGAAGATCGTTGTGAAAAGGAAGAAACAATCTGTAAAATTCTTGCAGCTGTTTTCATTTATTTCTTCAATTTAAGGAGAGGGGGGATGACCTCCAATGAATTGCTCGAAAAATGCATCTCAGTTTCTTTACATACTTTGCAGCCCCCTAATGAAACTCCATATTATGGGGGCACTCCTTCCCTAGCACATGGTTATTTATCCGATCTTGAAAATTAAACACCAGTCATCCAAATATGATGTTGTAACTAATAAATCACTAAGACAAGCAGCTAAAATTTCGAAACCTCTACGAGTCAAAGGCGATCTTTGGAGAGATGTGGACATTAGGAGATCCAACACCAGTCTGAATATATGAATTCGACGTCAGCGTTGTTTATCACCATCATTGTTAACTACCTGATGAGGCGTTTTATTAAACGTCGAAACAAAATGTACAATTTTGTAGTGGTTACTTACATGTTCTAATGTAACAGTCTATTATATACACGGGGTCCACAAAGTTCGTGTGCACTTTAAACTTATAAATTATTTAAAGTGCACACGAACTTTTAACCTTTCCCTATATCTACACACACATATATATTGGGTTGGTGCAAAAATAATGACGTAATAATGTCATTTTTGACGTTAAAAATACGTCCAAAAACGACATTATTACGTCATTATTTTTGCACCAACCTATATATATATATATATATATATATATATATATATATATACGGCGCAGGATGTAAACTATGAAATTTTTTGTCAACTTTTTTAAAGCCAAAAAAGTAATTTATTAAGGATCCTTTTTCAAACTAAATAAAGTAATTCATTAGGGATAATTTTAATACATGGCTTTATTTTTATTTTTAAAATTTATTGAAAATGGTACGCACTTCCCCTGAAATATTCAGTTGGAGATTTTCTGAAAATGAAGAAATAATCTGCAAAATTATTTCATCTGCCTTCATAGATTTCTTCAATTTATGGGAAGAGGGATGACCTCCAATTAATTACTCTAAAAATGCATCTCAATTTTTTGGCCCCTTTTGCAGGCCCTGTAATGAATCTCCATATTGAGGTGTGCTCCATCCCCTGCCCTGTGTGCAATCTTCTATTTGCTGTTTAATCATGGCTATTTCCCCGACCTTGAAAATTAAACACTAAATAGGTATTTGTAACTGCTAAATCATTAAAACAAACAAACTTTCAAAATCTCTATGGCTCAAAGAGATGTGCACACTAGGACAGCCAACACCGATCCGAAGCTATGAATTCGACGTCAGCTTTGTAGATTGGTGGTAAGTTGTCCTGGATTTGTGTTGTCACGGAGATGAGTTGGCCGGTGTTGAGTCGGCGGTAATGAAATGTCCCATTCTGTTCTTCACTGCTTTCAATTCAGTGCAATTCATAAGTTTTTATCAACTACCTTCCCGGTATCATCAGTTCTTGACGAGTTATCTATGCTGATGAAACAACAATTTACTTCTGTTTTAATAGTAAGTCCGATCGGTTCGATAAGGTCAAATTGGAATCTGACCTATAAAGGAAATGACCTACATTCTGTTGTTAACTGGGGTAAACAATGGCGTGTTAATTTTAACGCCACCAAAACGAAACTGCTCTCTTTTAATCGTTTGATAGAACCCTTTTACGTTCCATCTGCATGGCTGATGCTAACCTCTAGGAGAGTGAGTCATTGCGACATCTCAGACTAGCGTTTTCCACTTAAATAAAGTGGAAAGAGTATATTAAATCAATTGCTAAGTTTGCTGCTTGGAAAGTTGTTTCAATGTGACGTGCTAGACAATCTTCTCGACAGAATCTATCTTCCATATTTATAAGTCTACTATTCGTGCAAGCTTTAGATATTGCAGCCACATCTGGTTTGGTGATTCTGCTATATGTTTAGAGATTCTTGATAGGACTCAAAGAATAATCTGCAATGTTATTGGTAACTGAGGTGGGATCTCGGCTTCAGACATTCCCCCTGCCTTTTCTATAAATATTTTCATTATTTACATTATTCGGACTACTGTCCTCATCTTTGTCGCCATATTTATTACAACGTTTCGGCCATTGTACGCCCCTGCCTTCTTCAGGTGGTTGAAATGTCGAACTGAACCCTTTATTTCGCTCACTGGGGTAGACTGTTCTAGTTCCACGTGCCATGTTTAATGGATGTCAATTATCAGTTATCTCCTGTTAATTCCAAGTTCCCCACTGCCGTAACCGGTTATTGTACTCACACTCTTTGGGCCCAGTCACTGGATATAAGCAAGGCCTTTATCCACTATGCCATATGTCCTTGACATCCATTAGAAGTCCGGAGCCTACAACGGCCGAAACGTTGTAATAAATATGTTGACAAAGATGAGGACAATAGCCCGAATAATGTAAATAGTGTACATAATACCTCATCTCAAAAATATAGACAAATATTTTCATAGTAATAATTTTGAAGAACATTCCTCTATACTACCTAGACTATGAATTTAAGCACAGTATCAGGTTGGCGGCAAGGTTTCATCATTTTACAGTAGAAATGGCTAGATGTAACCGTAAGTTCTATGCTAACAGTTTCTTCTATCACACTTCTCACTTGTGGAACTCTTTCTTCCTTCTTGCCAGTCAACTTTGATCTTTAAAATTTAAATGCAATTTCATTCATTATCTTTTTCTTCTTAATTATTTTATTGCTCTCTCCTTAATAATGTTTTTTTTCTCCTAATCTCTAAGACTCAATAACCCTCTTTCTTTTTACCTTTCAATATCCGCTCGTTGTCTTTTGAAATTCAGTCAACATGTATGTTTCTTGCTATCTTTCCTTTGTCTTTTCTCTATTTTGCCATTCAGTTACTCACTATTAATCTATATATATATATATATATATATATATATATATATATATATATATATATATAGAGAGAGAGAGAGAGAGAGAGAGAGCATGGTTTAGCTTTTCGCCTGGTACGCCTTGCCGACTTGGGCACGTAAAACAGTCGGTCGGGCGTGGCCTAAGCTGTCGACTTAATATTAATTCCTTAAGAAAACATTAATACTCAGATCTAGAACTATCTTTATTCGATATTCCCCTTCAAACCAAGAATGGTCGAAAAACGCATCGGCCAAGGTTTTATTAAACTGATAAGGATGTGAATTGCTTCCTTAATCCCTTAAGTAGACATTGATAATCAGATTTAGAACTCTCTTTAGTCGATTTTTCCTAACTACTAAGTGCATTATAAATCTGGTAAAGGCCGAAGAACGCATCGGCCGAAATTTAATGAAACCAATAAGGATGAATATTGCTTCCTTGAAACTGAAATCTTGAAATAAATTTAACCGAGTCCTTCTCTCACCAAACTAATTATACATCAGAGGTAGGCCGAAGAACGCATCAGTCGAAACTTATTTTATAACACCAAAAATGTATGAAAATATTAATATGAATAAATCGTAGAATAAGTTTAATGATTACTTCAAAATTTAAAATACTTTGATTTATTTCAAAATATGGCATTCATTTCGAAATATTCCATTGCAGACAAGCAGAACAGAATCCCTTACCAGCTAATGGATATTCCCGACGATTCAGCTACGGAAGACGACAAAGAAAATGATGAGATTCCTATCTCGCCAGACATTAGATTGTTGAACACTGAAGGTAAGAATTTTCTTTTGCCACGGTCCTTTCAGCAATTAATGCAGCTTGGCAACTTCGAGTTAAAATACGCCTTGATAAGATTCAATCAATGACTACAAACTAGAAATGATTCATGTCCATAGACAGAATGATTTTTTTTAATCATTTCACCACTAGAAGGCAATAAAGCCAATAAGACGCAAGAGACTACTGATTGTGAGAAAAAAAAAGAACAGGAATTAATAAGACAGAAGACAACGATTGACGTTGCATGTAAAACTTTGAAGATCGTATTTGATTAGAAACAAAGAAAACAGTGCTTGATTGTATTTAAAAATATTCGGCATGGACCTGAGGGTTAATATATATATATATATATATATATATATATATATATATATATATATATATATAGGAGAGAGAGAGAGAGAGAGCATAAGGATAAAGAATATTCGTTTTGGGAAAAAGTACTATGGACAGATGAAACTAAAATAGATTTGTTTGGTCAAAATTATCGAAATCATGTGTGGAGGAAGGATGGTGAAGCCTACTTACCAACGAACATGTTGCCAACTGTAAAGTTTGGTGGCGGCAGTATCATGATCTGGGGCTGTTTTTCTGCAAGAGGTGTTGGCAGAATAACAATAATAGATGGCAAAGATGAATGCCGAAAGATACCAGAAAATCCTGCAAGACAATTTAATGCTTTATGTTGAGAGACTTCAGCTACCTCCTGATTGAGTTTTTTAACTGGATAATTATTCTAGCATACCGCTAGATCTACAAGGAAATGGTTAGCTGGTTAGGTTATATATATATATATATATATATATATATATATATATATATATATATACACACACAGTGGGGGGAAATAAATATTCGTACACATGAAAAATTGTATTTTTATAAATGTAAAAGCCTTAACTAAAGCAAATTTTGATACATTTTATGTGTAACGATACATTTTATTAAAAAATAGTAATAAACTTAATTAATTGTTATTCTAACAGAAATTAATGCATTTTTTTCATTTTAACTGATGAAAAAAGTATTCGTACAAAACAAAAAAAGCATATTAACTTAATTTAATACTTTGTGGAATATCCTTTATTGAGTTCAACAGCTACCAGTCTATTCCTGTACGTCTCAACTAATGATTTGCACACATTGAGTGGTATTTTGTCCCATTCTTCTTGGCATATTGTCTTCAAATTCTTGATATTTGTTGGTGCTCTTTTCCCAATTTGAATTTTCAAATATCGCCATAAATTCTCGATTGGGTTCAAGTCTGGGGACTGACTTGGCCATTGCAAGATATCAACGTTACTTTCAGCTAACCATTTCCTTGTAGATCTAGCGGTATGCTTAGGATCATTATCCAGTTGGAAAACCCAATCAGGAGGTAGCCGAAGTCTCTCAACAGAATGCATTAAATTGTCTTGCAGGATTTTCTGGTATCTTTCGGCATTCATCTTGCCATCTATTATTGTTATTCTGCCAACACCTCTTGCAGAAAAACAGCCCCAGATCATGATACTGCCGCCACCAAACTTTACAGTTGGCAACGTGTTCCTTTGTAAGTAGGCTTCACCGTTCTTTCCTCCACACATGATTTCGATAATTATGGCCAAACAAATCTATTTTAGTTTCATCTGTCCATAGTACTTTTTCCCAAAACGAATATTCTTTATCCTTATGCTCGCTAACGAATTTTAGCCTAGCATCTCTGTGTCGTTTCAAGAGGAGTGGAGTCTTCCTTGGGATGCGTGATTTCAGACTGTTTTTGTGTAGTTCATTATTTATTGTACACTTGGTTACTTTAATCCCTAATGCACACAGATGTTCCTGCAGCTCTTCTCGGGTAACCTGTGGATTTTGTTGGATTTGGCGTCCTAATATTCTTGCTGATCATAGAGAAATCTTACTCGGAGCACCTGTTTGTCTTTGGTTTTCGACGCTGTTACGAGTTTTAAACCTTGCAATGAACGAAACGATTGTAGTAAAAGGAATATTCAGGTTGTTAGAAATCGTCCTGTAACTGTTCCCATCTTTCCAAAGAGACAAAATGTGTTGTTTTTGTGAAATAGTCAATTCTTTACCTTTAGGTATTATTAGAACTTTCACGTAAGACTAGAAATTGCAGAATGCTCTGATAATGGATAATAGCGTTAACTATAATTACTGCTAACATTACTGGAACATTCTAGAATATAATTTTTTCATAATTAATTGATTATTTTATTCTCATAATTGATTTGAACGAATACTTTTTTCACCAGTTAGAATTTTTAAAGCGCATTAATTTCTGTTAGAATAAGAATTAATTAAGTTCATTATTATTTTTTAATAGTATGTGTCTTCATACATAAAATGTGGCGAGATTTGTTTTATTTAAGGCTTTTACATTTATAAAAATACAATTTTTCAAGTGTACGAATATTTATTTCCCCCATTATATATATATATATATATATATATATATATATATGTATGTATGTATGTATAGATAGATAGATATAAATATTTTTTTCAAATATTTATCATCCATTGACTGAAAAATCCAGCAAATTTAATTTTACACGATGAAAATAATGGCGTCTTAATTCCGATCCTATGAAATATATTGCTATGTTTATTAAAAAAAAAACATTGAGCTCTATGTGTAAATCAGTTTTAACATTTAATATTTAAATTTTTTATATTGTGTTAATAGGATTCTCTTGGTTTATATACGAACAGATTACTACTTGTCTATATATATATATATATATATATATATATATATATATATATATATATATATATGTGTGTGTGTGTGTGTGTGTGTGTGTGTGTGTATATATTTTATATTTTATATATATATATATGTATATTAACACTAATATTATCATATATATATATATATATATATATATATATATATATATATATATATTACACAATAAAATCTAAAATTACCTCATATGGGGATAGATAGATGGGTTAATGGTCACAGTTGAATCCGACCAGGAAACAGTAGCATTAAAAAGTGCTCAAAACACGTGTGAAAAATAACATGTAGAGCTTTTAACTTCAAAAAATCAGGTCAGTTGAATCCGCTACCTTGGTTTCAACCTTACGGTATCTTCAGTCAATCTTTATCAAATGACCTCTTAACGCTTTATTTAAAAAAAAATTAATGAAAGGTATATTATCTTTTTTAATAAATAAACAAGCGCACGACGTTGGGTGTAATAGAAAGGGCAAATGAGGAATATATATATATAATGACATTCACAGACAATACTGTTTCGCTGCATCACAGCTCCTCAGTGCGACTAGATATCCGAATACCTCAAGCCCGGATCGAAACCCAACCGATTGGGTGTCAATCAGAGTTTCTACCACTGAGTTATCTTCATTCGACCGAGAGAAGTGGCTAAATCTAGCGTGTATTGTTATTACGAATGGAAACAAATGCCACTCAGCCGCAATGCTTCAATTTATTTTAGTAATTTTATAATGTATTTTTTATCCGACATTATTAATTCTTTTTCTTCGTTGCGTTGCTGTTATGGCATATCAACACCTCTGTGGGTTATTTAATGCCAAAATCTAAATATTTTGATTGGTCTGGTTGTTTTTGTTTAGTGGCATATCAACCTCTATGGGTTATTTAATGCCGAAATCTAAATATTTTGTTTGCTTTGGTTTGGTTGATTTTGTTTAGTGACATATCAACCTCTGTAGGTTATTTAATGCCAAAATCTAAATATTTGGATTGCTTTGGTTTGGTTAATTTTGTTTAGCGGCATATCAACCTCTATGGGTTATTTAATTTCGAAATCTAAATATTTTGATTGGTTTGGTTGTTTTTGTTTAGCGGCATATTAACCTCTATGAATTATTTAATGCCGAAATCTAAATATTTGGATGGATTGGTTTGGTTGATTTTGTTTAGTAGCATATCAACCTCTATGCGTTATTTCATGCCCAAATCTGAATATTTTCATTGCTTTGGTACGGTTGTTTTTGTTTTTGCATATCAACCTCTATGGTTTATTTAATTTATAAATCTAAATATTTCGAATGGTTTGGTTTTCTTGTTTTTGTTAAGTGGCATATCAACTTCAGTGGGTTATTTAATGCCGAAATCTAAATATTTTGAATGGATTGGTTTGGCTGTTTTTTTCTTAACGGCATATAAACCTTTATGGCTTATTTAATGCTGAAATTTAAATATTTGGATGGATTTGTTTTGGTTGATTTTGTTTAGCGGCATATCAATCTCTATGGGTTATTTAATGCCGAAATCTAAATACTTGTACTATTTTTTTCACTAATAATGGTTTTAGTGATTAGAAGTCTTACTAATGAAAGTGACTGAAGCTGTTGGTTGAGTCCGTTTCCGACCAGCAAATTTTAGCGTCCCTCTGTCTAGACGTTCCATGGTGATTGTTCTAAGCTTTCCTGTTTCGTAACTAGACTTTATGAATTTAAGCCTACTACTAGATTAACGGCAACGTCTTATCATTTATTAAGTTATTTGTCAACTGGTTCATCTCACACACTTCTCACTTTCTTCCAACTTCTTGCTTTCCAGTCTAATTTGATCTTTTAAAATGTAATGTCAATCGTTATCTTTTTCTTCTCAATTCTTTTATTGTTCGCTCTCGTTCATAGTGTTTTTTTCTCATATTTTCTCACTCACCTTCTTGTCTTTTACCTTTAAATATCACGCCCATTGTCTTTTGAGATTCAGACAAATCGTGTTTCTCTCTGTTTTTCTTTAGTCATGTTCGTTTATAGTTCTTTCTCCTTGCTTTCTTTTTTCTCTTATTCTTTCGCACTCATTAACTCCTTGCGCCTTAGTGGCTTTATTTCCTTACTTCGGGTGAAATGATTAAAAAATGATTCCTTTGTGGAAACAATGTTTTCCGACACCAAGAAAAATTAATTCGAAACTTGACTTATCAACGAGAAAACGCATACAATTCTCCAATATTCGTATGTAATTTGGGTTTTGTGACCGACATAGCTAACCGGGGAAATAGCAATATGGCTGCCTGTCGTAAATTAATGGAAAACAAGACGATCGCAGAATATCCTTATCGCAGATTATCGTTAATCTAGTGATATTTTTCTCGGGTTTAATTGGAACCGCCAATGGTTTCGCGTGACATTTGGGAAAGAGAAGGATTGATTCACAGAGTTTTTATACAGGATACGACGAGTAAACTGTCGCCATTTATATTTCTAATTTCGCGCATGCGCGTTTTTGTTTTTATTTTGTCGACTGCACAGTATAGTAGGGCCAGTTGGGCACCGTCTGCAAGAAAAAAACCCACCATGACGCAATTCACCCCACCAGAAATTTGGAAACGGCCTGCTGTACTTCTTGGCATTTGCGCCGAAAACTGCAATACGAACATTTCAGAGTGTTTGGGTGTCCATCTGAGGACAGTGCAGGAGATTGGGAAACAGTTGGATGAGTCTAATGGTGATTACGACAGCTTGGAAAACTCACTCTTATTGTTCTGATAAGAAGACCCGTATTTGCTGGTATGGGCCTCAGACTCAACGCGGAGGCCTACGTCAAATACCTTTTGGAGGTAGTGTTGCCTGGGTTAAGAGGGTGGAGGCTGGAAGACCCTATGTCTCGCAACAAGATTCTGCACCTGGCGACACAAGCAGGAGGACCCAGTCATGGCTGTCATTTCTGCAACCACATCACTCATTACATCTGGCCACCTAACTCTACAGACTGCAAACCCCTTGATTATTATGTGTGGGGCACAGTTGAGTTGGAAACCAACAAAACTCCTTGCAACATTAGAGATGAATTGAAGGCAAGGATTATGGCAGAATTCACCATTTTGAACAAGAAGATCGTCTAGAACATTTGCAGAAGATTCCAAACTCATCTGGAGGCCGTGTTGATTTTATATTAGGCCAATAGGGATTTTATTGAATAAATTTAATCTTAAGTATTTCAAGATATTTTTGAGGAATTTGGTAAATATATCTGTTAAAATAACTGTTATTTTCATTTTTGCGTCATTTAGACGACAATTCATCCATCGCACCCTAATTCCATAAAATCGGTTTTCGTGACAGTAAATTTGGCTTTTGACAATTATTGTTTTTATGCATAAATATGTATATATATATATATATATATATATATATATATATATATATATATATATATATATGTGTGTGTGTGTGTGTGTGTGTGTGTGTGTGTGTGTGTCTGTGTGTATGTGAAAGTGTACACTTTAAGATTAACACCAAGCCGACAGTCTGTTTCATGATTCAAACGAAATCTTAAGGCTGTCATTCATGGTTTGAAGATTATGTTGAAGCATGAAACAGATTGTCGCAACTTGGTATTGACATCAGTGTCTAATTTTATATTTATGCATATATATATATATATATATATATATATATATATATATATATTTATATATATATATATATATATATTGTCCATTTTATATTTTATACGCTCTATCTTTTATATTATATATATAAATAAAGAAAATTATATTTTATCATATACGTATATACACATATATATATATATATATATATATATATATATATATATATATATATATATATACATATCGGGTATATATACATATAAATATATATATATATATATATATATATATATATATATATATATATATATATATATATATTATATATTATATATAAATATGACTTCATTGAATTTTTTTCTTAAATATTCTCTTTCCGTAAAGCGTCTTCGAAGCGAAACATAAAGGGTTCCTTAAAATCCGAAGAATTTTTTGAAATTCTCTTCTGAATTTCTCTGAAGTACTGTCAAGCATCCGTTCAGAATAATGTTCTTAGGATGCTTTTTATTTCATGGAATAATTCAGTACAAGAGAATTTTTTCGTTTCTGCTCCCTTTTGTAAAGGTTACAAAACCCCATGAAAGCTCATTTTTATGCAGGATAATGAAACCAGTGTGCAAAATAAAAATTTGAAGATAATTTGAATGAGAAGCAGGTTAGTATTTGATTGAGGTACATGTCATAATTTTGAACCTGCTTTTCATTGTATTCTTTTCATCAATTTTCTCTATCACCAGGCATTTTATCCTGCATAAAAATTGCTTTTGGGATCGATTTGTTCTTCACAGAAGGGAGCAGACAATTTTTCAAAGTTTTCTTTTACTGCTTGCTATCAAGAGGGTTTTTTCAACATATTTTAAGAAACCAGTAAACATTGTCGCCGTCAAAAAGCATCCCAAGAACATTATGCTGAACGGATGCTTTGATACATGACTGTCAAGGCAGATTTTTCAAAGAGGTTTTCAAAGAACCCTGTAGAATTTCGATGTTTTATCCTTTGTATTTTTAAAAAAATCATTTGAGTTAGGTTTTTATCGGCCAGCAATGTAATATATATATATATATATATATATATATATATATATATATATATATATAGGTGAAAATAAAATAAATCCTTCGCCGTTCCATAGATGAAGAACTTTTAATTAATAATTTGGTCTCTTTTTTTTTAGTCTTTAAAACGATATATATATATATATATATATATATATATATATATATATATATATATATATATATATATTTGTACCTCGTGTGTGTGTGTATGTGTGTGTGTGTGTGTGGAATTAAAGTTGGTGATGTAATAAAGTGTTTTTAACGTGTCTTTATGGGTGGTAAAATATTTATTAGAATTCCCTCGAAGTATTTCCTGCGTAAAGAATTGTTTCCAGAATTTCGTTCCTTTTTTTTTTTTTTTTTTTTGGACTCGAGGCATGTTTCGATATAATTTAGAAAACTATTTTGAATCGTTGTTTTGAATTGTTGTCAAAAAAGGAACAACATTTTGGAAATTATTACTTGTCCGACTCAATCTCCTGCCCTCATTGAAGAATCATTGGATGGATTAAAAGTTTCAAAGAGACCATTTTTCATGGTTGAAGAATGAGTGGGAAGGTCTGTCAACTACTTTTATTCAAAAGCTGTTGGGAATTTGTATAGCAGTCATTAAGGCGGGTGGTGGTTTTATTGAGGAAAACAAAATATGGTGTTGTTGTATGATATTTTTTTTAAAGTTTAGAGCTCATTTTTTACAGTAAAAGCAAATACGCTGAAGTCGCAGAAATTTTATCTTAAAAAAATACAAAAATATATCATTTTAAGCTTTTTTTTTAAAATAAGCCTGGAACGGTCTCTAAATTTGGTCCCTCAATATATGGTATATATATATATATATATATATATATATATATATATATATATATATATATATATATATATATATATATATATATATATTATATGTACGTTTTCCTTAAGTGTCTTCTGTTCTTTGTCAATGTATTAAATTTCTGTTTTAAATAAATAAATTTCTTTTTCATTTTTAAGATTTTTATTGATTAGCTTCAGATTTATACAACGAATAAAGCGAAACAAGACTTATTTACGTAGGAAGAAATTTAGGAAAATAATTGCAGTTCAAAATGAAGCAAATCAAATTTAAACAACCCAAAATTTAAAAAAAAATAAACTTGTTTTCTTTTTCTTTTTCCAGAAAGTAAAATATGAAATATTCTATTTTTCTTTCTGAAAACGTATCTTTTCGAGTCGTTCTTGGAGAAATCTGATAATTAATTAAATCGCGGTGTCCTTGATAAAAACTGTATTCGTTTTGGCATGGTTTAATTGGAAGGGAACGCTTTACCTAAGAGATTTTCCCTTTTTATATCCCTCTTCAGATAAGTCTGAAAGTGTTCTATTGACTAAGAAAATATGAGAATAAAATTTTAAAAAATGATATCAAACAAATATAACATAAGATGGCGTAAGAATGAACGAAAAGATTCTTTGGTGAAATATAAGAATGGTAGAACTAAAAATAATGAGATTGTAACATAAGGATAACGAAAGAATTCTATAAAAATTACATTCACAAAAAAATCACAATGGATGAAGAATATAATAAGTATTGCATAAGAATTTTATAATATAAAATGGTATGAAAACTGACTGAAGATATCATGTAATATTAAGGAATTTTGAATGAAGACGAAAAATCTACGCAGAGAATCAGCAAAAACATTATAGGAAGAGATTATCATAACAAGAATAAACTCGGATTAACGCGAGAATGGTCGAATATTATAGAATAAGAGAATACATTATTATACTGGAAGAATAAACTTATATTGAAATAGAATAAGAGAATACGTTATTATAATAGAAGAATTAACTTAGATTAAAAAAGAATAAAAGAATATATTATTATACTAGAAGAATTATCTTTGATTGAAAAAGAATAAAAGAATATATTATTATACTAGAAGAATTATCTTTGATGAAAAAGAATAAAAGAAAAGGAATTAATAGATTAAAAGGGAATAAAAGAATATATTATTATACTAGAAGAATTAGCTTAGATTGAAAAAGAATAAAAGAATATATTTTTAGACCAGAAGAATTAACTTAGATTAAAAAAGAATAAAAGAATATATTATTATACTAGAAGAATCATCTTTGATTGAAAAAGAATAAAAGAATATATTATTATACTAGAAGAATTAACTTAGATTGAAAAAGAATAAAAGAATATATTTTTATATTAGAGGAATTAACTTAGATTAAAAATGAATAAAATAAAACATTATTATACTAGAAGAATTAACTTAGATTGATGAAAGATTACATTATTATAATAGAAGTAGTAATTTTTCCAGTGCAGATATTTGCCCACTCTGTCATCTGATTTATATTCAGTGGGTGCCCATACTGTGAAACCTGATACAAGTTGATCAATTGTTTCTGGATATTTATCACAGAATCTGCATTTTGGGCTAACACAATATTTTAGTATGTGTGTTTGACAATTTCTAGTTAAAAGCATTGGTCCTGTGCAGTAAGATAAAACCTTCGATTTCAGCTTTTAACCCTGCACTACGAAGCCTCTGACGGGTACGGGGTTTGTCTACATCATCTTTTTTGGTATGGGTAGAGTATTGACCGGGAAGCGCTTTGCCTTGCCATCGTTTCTATATCTGGTCGTTTGCATTTGCTTTTGCATTCTTTTTAAAGCATTTTGCACGTCTGTTGGTGTATTGTGCTTTACACGTATTTCTAAACACATTTGAAACTTATTGGCTTCCTTTAATACTGAATAAAGCCGCTTACTATTTTTATGTTCTTTGACACATATGATCCAGTCTTCTGTAGTTTCAGGGTATCTTTGAAGGCCAATTGTTGTAGTTTTGTAAGACAGTTCTAGCTGAAATAATCCTCTGCCTCCTTCGGATCTGGGCACATACAGACGATCAACACCAGCTTTGGGATGATGCATGCGGTAGCAAGAGGAAACTTTATCATTTTGGCGTCCATTCACTTAATGTCAACTATGGTCCAGTTAAGGATGTCTAGCGCCACAGGGACGGCCAAAGTGTTTATAGCTAATATTCTGTTTTTTGAATTCAGCTCGGTTTCAGTACCAGACGCACTCGCCTGTAGTACTCCTGTCTTACATTCTTCTTCATTTGGTTATGCTATATAACATCTCCTTCACTAATTCCTAGGTACTTATAGGCTTCTTCTTGTTCCATATCCCTAAACTTTGTGACAAAATCTAAATCTAATGTGGGTGTTTCCGTAAATATCCTTTTCTTGAAGGTTACTTTTGCACATTTATCTAATCCGAAGTCCATACCTATGTCGTCACTGAAACATTTTACAATATTGACGATATTCAGTCACCCCACCCCACGAGGGTGTCATGTGGCACAAGGCCGTTTTAACGTGGCATTCTGAGCCCGTGGGCTCGGACAAAATATGCCCATTGAATGTATAAACGGGTTCAAGGCCGTTTTTACCTCCCGAAGGAGACTCCGCCCTTCGGCGTAGCCTCCTTCGGATTCCTTCCATCCGTAGGAAGAGAGTACAACCGAACAGTCGGTTCAGACTTGAACGTCTGACTCGTACAATATTGACGAGGCCCATGAACTGATTGTCGTCTTTGACAAAGAGTTTGAGATCATCCTTCTAGAGTAGGTGATTGAATACTTTCTTATTTAGTTTCTAATCATAGCTACTGTTGTTTAGTTCATGCGTAAGGGAGATTAAGGACAAACAAAACAGAAGGGGTGTGGGGAAGTCCACGTCGGATATTCAGACGGCGGTAAGTGCCAGTGCCTCTGGTGTGATTTAGGCATAATGTGGTTTTCCAGAATTCCTATGCTGTGTTTAAGGAAATTTACTATCACCGAGGAGATTTTGTACATTTCCAAAGCTTTAAAGATCGCAAAGTGTGGCACAATATCAAAGGCTTTACGTGAATCTATCCATGCTGTACTGAGATTTCTACCTTTTTGCTTGCAATTTTCCAAAATCACTTTGTTTATCAATAGTTGATCTTTGCAACAATATGAACCTCTCTGACATCCCACCTGTTGCAAGGAAAGAATGTTGTTTTCGTTGTAAAAAGAGTAAGTACTATATATCGAGACAGATTTAATTAATTTGTACGTGGTGAGCAGACATGTTATTGGCCTATATTTTTTGGATCATTTGTTTCCCTCGTTTTTAGTAGAAGAACCATTCTTGAACTTCATTGGGATTATTAATTAGCATTGATAAAGTTTATGCATTTTTTTACGAGTTGATGACCGATGATAGAGCTAAAAAATATGTTACCTTCTCATTTCCCGAGGATTTCTATTTTGGGGGTTTCGTTAGAGAATACCTAACATTATTTTTCGTTATATTTTCCAATTCTTGTAGTTCATCCATCATTTCTTCTCGTTGGTTCCATTCTGCATTGGTGTTATATTCCTTCGGGCTGCTTCACATATTCTCTCAAAACTTTTGCACTATTTCAATAGATGGTGGCTTTTTGACGCTTATTTCCTATGGCCCTGTAAAATTTCTTAAGGTCAGTTTGGAATATATTTTCTTGGTCATAGAAACTACAACGCTTTTCGTATCGTCTTGTTCTATGTGCCTTTAACGGCAGTTTCTGTTTTAGTATTTCCTTGATTGGTGGGACTTCATTTAGTAATTTAATTTTATATCTCCGTTTGATCTTCCTGTATTCGCGTGTCGAAATATTTGGGTTTCTTGAGCTCTCATCTAGTACCGATAAGTCACGTCTGATTTTTTTTTTATTTCTCGCTTCAGTTTTACTTTCCAAGATGGCTCTTTTTGTCTGTTTGATCTTTTCATATTCCGGACAACAAGCTTCCCAGTAGCTGAGAAAGCTGTTGCGTACATAACATTATTTATTAGGTTGGTGCAAAAATAATGTCGTTTTTTGAGGTTAAGTTGAACGTCAACAAACGACATTATTTTTGCACCAACCTAATACTTCTGTGATGTTTCTCAGTGGTTTGACTGCTAGCAGTGTTTGCAGTGCAGCGTTATATGTTTGCACAATGGGTTTATTGAAGTTTGTCATATGAATTTGGGGGGTGGATGGTCTCTGTCTGACATTTGTGTGCAAGTTGCTCTGCTGAGTATTTTAATGGTGTGGTTTTACAGTGATTTCCCCTCCATTGTTTTAAAGGGATTCTGTCGTAATTTCATCTAACTCATCTTCAGTAACATAATCATTTACTTCTTATTTGCTTGAATTTCTATTGCATACAGTTCCTTCCGGATCCCAACCAGAGACCTAAGATCAGAAATGAACTCATGACATGTTCCACCGACCATTTATGTAAAAAAAAAAAAACGCAGATCACACAAATTTTACTTAGATAAAGTTCTTCGTAATTCGTGAGTTGGAATTGTGTGCACAATTTTTTTTTGTATTAGGAATCACTTCAATGAGTCTACTGGAATCTGTTCCAATCAATCCGAGGGCTCAAACTACTACTGGAATTATTGATGTCCTCATGTGCCACATTTTTGAGATTTCCACTTGAAGATCCTTGTATTTTGATAGTTTTTTTGAAGATCTTCAATGATACATTACAATCTGTAGCGACTGTCATGTCAATAAGAAAGAACATTCCATTTTGGTGGCCTTTGATCCTGATGTCTGGAAGATCAAAGGCCACAAGAATAGAATGTACTTTCATATTGACATGGCAGTCGCTGCAGATTGCAATGTATCTATGAAGAAGATTTGAAAAAACATTATTATTAGTATTATTAACAAAAGTTCTTCAGGTGATTGGAATTTCGAACTGAATCGTTTATTTCGTCCACCGGGGTAGATTTTTCTAGTTCCACGTGCCATGCCTCTGCCGGAAGTCTCAGTTAGCTCCCTTTAACTCAACTCTCCGAAACGCCTGAACATAACAATAAGGATGAGGACAACAGTCCGAACAATGTAAATAATTATCATACCTCATCTCAGAAATATAGACAGATAATTTAGTGAATTACCTTTAAAAGTTACAGCTAAAAAAGTTGGCTCTCTGTGTCGCACCAGAGGGTTTTTTTCTCGCCTGAGTTCATTCCATGATGGTTCCATGATTGGATGTACCAAAATTCATACCATGATGTATTAATTCATACCATTGGTTGTACAAGAATTCATACCATAATGTATTAATTCATACCATTGGTTGTACCAAAATTCATACAATGATGTATTAATTCATACCATTGGTTGTACCAAAATTCATACTATGATGTATTAATACATACCATTGGTTGTATCAAAATTCATACCATGATGTATTAATTCATGCCATGGTTTATACCAAAATTAAAAATTCACTTTTAGTTTTCTTTCAAGATTAAAATTCAGAATCTTATTCAAAACGATCTTATTGGGGAATAAAACACAAGATCCTAAAATTTGTCAACAAATACAAATAATAAATATAAATTAAATGGGAGTGGATAGAAGTTATGTACGTGTGTCAATACATGTGTGTGTGCGTATTTACATTTATGTGTGGATGCTGGAATATACATGCAGTTGATTTTTTTTTTCTGTGTGTGTGATTTTGTTTGAATAAGAGGATAAGGTAAGCGTTACAGATTGACCTGATAGAATAGCGAATTTCTTTTTAGAAAGTGTTAGTATAGAATAGATTTGAGTTGGGTACGCGTGTAGGTTTAGTTAAAGATTTACTATCGCTATGGGATTAGTATTTAGTATGTAAAAAATGGGCTTAAAAAATGCAATAAAGAAACCAGCTCACCTCGTTATGGATTCCGGAAGTAGTAAATCTAAACCGGATGTAGTAAAAAGACACCACTATATAGTAGGGGAGCGTGAAAAGCCCTGTTTTCATTGGTTGACGCTGACTGACGTATATCAATAAGAACGGTTGAAGTCCGGCATTGCTTGTTTATGATGATGACTGTTTGTTTGCAATGTCGTGGTACCTATCACGATGCTTTCAAGGAGGCGGCCTGACTCGTCTAGAATCAGGTCGGGGTTGGGGTTGGAGCAGATATGATGCGAAACCCGAAATCGGCGATGAGAACAGTGCATCACTAAAGACCACACTTGATGCATCTAAAATATATGATTTAACTATGAAATAAAAATAAATCAAATAATCAGTCGAAAAGAATACTATCGACTTTTTTTTTATTTTCTAATTGAACTTGTTTCTGTCTGCATCTTGACAAACCACGTGGGCGTCTTTGTTTTTAGACGCTCTTGTTTGTGCGTCGACTAATTAAAGATTTCGGCAATAAATTGTTCGCTAATTAGCAGAAACTAATCACCTCGAAAGTTAATTGGTATATTCAGAATAATATTTAATCTGGTCATTTTTATTAGGTACGAGTTACAAAAAAAAAAAAAAGGCTGGTTTCTTCAATATTGTCAGCTCTCTGAAACCAATACAGATATCATTTTGTAAAAAAAAAATAAAAATAGAGAAAAAAAATGGGAAATTTAAGATGAAGAATGTCCAGACGACAATTCTTAATTGAGAATAGATTTAGTTTTATCTGATTAAAAGCCAAGTTGGGGAAAATGCAAAGTATGAAAATTGTGCTGCACGAGTTTTCCAAGAAATGGCTACTTTGAAAACTACTTTGAAAACCTGTAATTCTGGATTTTAGCTAAACACGAAAACCAAATTCTATTACCCCACATAAAATGCAACTGTCTTAACTACCTTTACCGTATATACTCGTAAATAAGTCTATTTCATATATATTAAGACCGCTGAATGTTTTATTGTTTTTTGGTGTTACACTCGGCATACAGTAGAAACAGCAAATCATATATAGCAGCATTATTCAATGGTAGATTTATAAAAGTGTAAGATGAACTCAGACAAGAAGAATTGTCTGGCACGACACAGGGAAGCAGATTTTCTAAAAGTAGATCCAGTAATTGATTCAATATAACACTCCACGCCATGTCTGTGAAAAACGTGAGTTCAAGAAGGTGCAAAGTATTGATCTTCTGGGGGTTAGCATTAGCCATGCTGCTGGGAGACAGAAAGGGTTCTCTGTGATGATTAAATGAAAGTTTTGCTTTGAAGGCTTTAAAATTTACAAGCCATTCTTTGTCCCACTTAACAACTGATTCGAAGTGTATTTTGAGATCAGTTACCAATTTTTTGTATTTATTGTTTGTATTCCGATTCGCATGATTTGTTTTTCTTTCTCTTTCTCTTCAAACTGTGCCCCTTTAGTATTTTGGTTTGGTTTATTTTACGACATATCAACCTCAATGGGTTACTTAATGCCGAAATTTTTTTTATTGCTGGTAATATGTTTTTCTTCAAAAATCTATTTCTGGGAATATTTTTCCTTGAAGAAATCTAGAGCAGGTCATATTTTTTCAAAGAATTTATAGTTGTTTGTATTGCTGGTACTTTTTTTTAAGTATTGCTGATAATTTTCCTTAAAGAATTATTGCTAGTAATATTTTCTTTTATTACAAAGTATTTCTGGTATTAAAACCTATTTTTACACAAGTTTGGGTGTCAACTATTTGTCCATAGCTGGGACCCTAACAGATGTTACAACCCAGAATCAGGGTGGACCTGAAAACACTAACAGTTAAGAGGTGGTTCCACGCTCCTCAAAATCTCCTGATCAGAGGCTCTGTTGGACGTAATTTATCGTCTTACCCAGGACGCGGATGTAGTTTATCGTCATACCCAGGACGCGGATGTAGTTTATCGTCTTATCCAGGACGCGGATGTAGTTTATCGTCATACCCAGGACGCGGATGTAGTTTATCGTCTTATCCAGGACGCGGATGTAGTTTATCGTCATACCCAGGACGCGGATGTAGTTTATCGTCATACCCAGGACGCGGATGTAGTTTATCGTCTTATCCAGGACGCGGATGTAGTTTATCGTCATACCCAGGACGCGGATGTAGTTTATCGTCATACCCAGGACGTGGATGTAGTTTATCGTCCTATCCAGGATGCGGATGTAGTTTATCGTCATACCCAGGACGCGGATGTAGTTTATCGTCTTATCCAGGATGCGGATGTAGTTTATCGTCATACCCAGGACGCGGATGTAGTTTATCGTCTTATCCAGGATGCGGATGTAGTTTATCGTCATACCAGGACGCGGATGTAGTTTATCGTCTTATCCAGGATGCGGATGTAGTTTATCGTCATACCCAGGACGCGGATGTAGTTTATCGTCTTATCCAGGATGCGGATGTGATTTATCGTCTTATCCAGGACGCGGATGTAGTTTATCGTCTTATCCAGGACGCGGATGTAGTTTATCGTCTTACCCAGGACGCGGATGGTTTATCGTCATATCCAGGACGCGTTTATCGTCATACCCAGGACGCGGATGTAGTTTATCGTCATACCCAGGACGCGGATGTAGTTTATCGTCTTATCCAGGACGCGGATGTAGTTTATCGTCATACCCAGGACGCGGATGTAGTTTATCGTCATACCCAGGACGTGGATGTAGTTTATCGTCCTATCCAGGATGCGGATGTAGTTTATCGTCATACCCAGGACGCGGATGTAGTTTATCGTCTTATCCAGGATGCGGATGTAGTTTATCGTCATACCCAGGACGCGGATGTAGTTTATCGTCTTATCCAGGACGCGGATGTAGTTTATCGTCATACCCAGGACGCGGATGTAGTTTATCGTCTTATCCAGGACGCGGATGTAGTTTATCGTCATACCCAGGACGCTCTAGTATTTTGGATCGCAAAAGACAGAAACCTCACTTGTGACTTTCAGGCATAATGACCATATAAGTTTGTTTAAATATATATTGCCAGTGAATTTATACAACCCCAGCTTCTGAGTAATTACTAGGAGACCCACCGTAGTGAAATACTGCCGTACTAGGCATCATTCTGGATATATTTCCTGGCCAATAAATGGACTTCATTCCTTTTTTGTACAAAGCTACACAAAATTAGAAGGAACGGTGGAGTAATGGATAGCGGCTCGGATTGAGAAATCGAAGAGTCGAGTTTGAATTCCAGTCGGATCTATTACATCCACTTATGTGCTAATAGCCTTGAATCCTCCTCCTTTTCTCCAGCTACAAGACAGATTGGGTTCTACAGCATTTCCTTGGGTGGCAACCGGTCTACGAGAAGTAAACTCTGAATTCAAAACCGGGCTCGAGAGGGTTGTTTTCCGTCAGGCTATCTTGCCCAAGAAGTCCAATTGTACTGCGGTTGCAGTACAGGTGGTGCCCCTACGTTCTTGATGAGTGACGGGATTTGCGTTCGATCGAGACCCCAAAATGGCGAGAAAAACCACTTACCATAAAATATCTGCTACGAAGATTTCGATATCGTACTTGTGTTTTCGTTTTTAACCGCTTCAAAAAATATTACCTGTGTGATGACACCCTATTTTTTGAGTGAAAAAATGATCGTAAAATCTTGCGTATATATATGTTAGGTAAAACTATAAAACTGTTTTTTCAAGATGTCTGCGCTACGAAAGTTTGTTCATTGTGTCGTGCTAGACAATTACTTGCCAGAATTTATCTTGCACATTTATTCGCCCATGCAGTGAATATTAATGTCACATTTGGTTTGGTGCTCCTGCTATATATTTAGAGACTCTTGATAAAATAAAATGAAAAATCTGTCATGTTATTGGTCCTGACCTGGCATCTCGGTTTCAATCATTTTCCTTCCGCTCAAACGTAGCTTTCCTGTGCCTTTTCTATAAATATTTTAGTGGTAAATGTTCTGATGCGCCTTCCTCTTCGATACTTCGACTTTATGAATTTAAGCGCATTAATAGATTGGCAGCAATGTGGCATCATCTTAAAATTGAACCGTAAGTTCTACGATAACAGTTCCTTCTATCGCAGTTCTCGCTTGTGGAGTTCTCTTCCGGCTTTCTGCATTCCAGTCTACTTTGGTCTTCAAAAATCGAAACACAATATTTTCGGTCTTGTTAATAATGTGTTCCCTTTCTCATCTTCTTTCACAGTGAGCACACCATTACGTCTTAGTGGCTTTATTGCCTTGCTTGAGATTAAATGATTAAAAATGAAATAAATTTCGATGTAAATATATATATAATATATCGATGCTATGATTGCGTTCACCTCGTCCAGCAGATCATTTCCTGGTTTGAAAAGATTGTTACGGCATCATTTACTTATTTTAGCCGAATGGCTGGCCTCATAATTGCTGCTGTCAGATATTCCGTGTAGAATGTTTGTTATTATAGGCAACAATGGTGAGCCCATTGAGATGTCCTTCTATTGATAGATGTGCTCAAGAGACGACCGACTCAAAATGTTCAACTGGCTTCTTTTTGTGAAGAAAATGATGCGAAATGTTCGTGCTTATTAAGCTGACATGTATCGATCGTTAACATCATTTGATATACGTCAATTTTTTTTTTTTTTTTCATTTTACACATGCCACGATGTGTTTGCTGTATAATTGAAATCATTTGACTCCATAGATTTCAAACTAATAAATCGCTGGAAGGGAGTAGCTGTCTTCATATTTGATGAAAATAGTTGACATAAAAAATTAAAAACATTTCTACATCCTTTCTTTCTTTTGCTCGCTGTCTTGCTCTTTCTCTTTCACTTTCTCTTTCATGATGTCTCTCTTTTCCTCTTTCTCTTTCTCTGTGTCTCTCTCACTTACACTTTATCGGAGTCTCTCTCTTTCCCTTTCTCGGTGTCTCTCTCTATCTCTTTATCTTTCACTGTCTATCTCTCTCTTTCTCTTCGTCTGTATCACTCGCTTTCTCTTTCTCTATGTCTCTCTGTTACTCTTTATCTGAGTCTCTCTATTTCTCTTTCTCAGTGTCTCTCTTTTTCTCTTTATCTTTCACTGTCTCTATCTCTCTCTTTCTCTTTCTCTGTGCCTCTTTCTTATTCTCTTTTTCTCTTTCTCTTTATATGTGTCTCTCTTTTACACTTTCTCTTTGTCTCTCTTTTCTCTTTCTCTGCTTCTCTTCCTTATTCTCTTTCTTTTTCTTCGTGTCGCTTTCTTATTCTCTTTCTCTCTTTGCCGTTCTCTTTCTCCGCGTCTCTTTCTTACTGTCTTTTTTTCTCTTTTGCTTTCTCTTTCTCTGTGTCTCACTCTTTCTCTTTCTCTATGTCGCTCTCTTTCTCTTTCCCGGTGTCTCACTCTTTCTATTTCTCTGTTTTCTTATTCTCTTTCTTTGTGTTTCTTTCTTATTCTCTTTCTCTCTTTTTTTCTCTTCCTCAGTATCTCACGCTTTCTCTTTCTCTATGTCTCTCTCTCTTTATGTGTGTGTGAGAGAGAGAGAGACTCTCTTTCTTTCTCTTTGTCTCTCTCCCTCTCTTTCATTGTTTCTATCGTTTTCTTTTGTGTCTCTCTCTTTCTCTTTTTCTGTGTGTTTCTCTCTGCCTTTCTCTGTCTGTCTCTCTCTTTCTCTTTTCTCCGTCACTCTTATTGACTTTCTCTCTTTTTCTTTCCACAAGATAGCCTAATAATTTGTAATAGATTAATTTCTTGAGAATGATAATGTTGAAATATTTTCGTGTGACGTTTTTAGTCCAATGAATTCCTCAAGGTCGAAATGACCTTTAAGGCTTCATCGGACTAAAAAGAAATATCTTTACGCAGATGTAACTAAACATGCACACAAAGGAGAGGGGTGGGCTGAAATTATAAACTTTTAACATATTTATTTTTCAAGAAAATTAAATTCATAACTTTTCCAAGGGTATTTTGCACATAAGTGAATATAAAGAACTCTATCACACGTCGCTACAGAAATCGAAGTTCGTCAGACTGGGTAACTGTATTCCAGTTTTCTAAGCACAGTTTCTGAGTTCTTTAGAGAATTTTAGCCCCAGTTTTTTGTTCTTATCGAAAAGGCATAGCCTTCGACATAGTCTTATCGAAAAGGCATAGCCTTCGACATAGTCTTCTGCTGATACAGATTCACAATCAAAAAACTGCATTAAATAACAGAAACCATATCAATTGGGAACCTTCAACAGCTGCAACAACTAAAATGAATAGCACATGCAACTGAAAGAGAAATCAAAGATATGTTTACTTTCCGCAGTACCTGAAACAAAGGTTTAGGAAGGTAACTCCCATCAATACTAGAAATAGTAATAACAGTGAAATTGAGTAAACAATATTCACGAAAAAGGAGCGAATAAAGACTGTAGGTGTTAGCGAGGACTATCCTATTTAGAACCTGTTTGACTGGCGCTACAGAATCACAAAGAACTTCACCATATGACAGAAACCACGTGTTAAATAATAGTTTAGCGGACTATTATTTTTACAGGAAATTTATCTCAGCTCTGACTTCCGGATGTTGAAAGTGGGGATCAAAGGGTAACCATAATAGGGAAGTCGATTTTGATTGGCTGGGTTAGCGTGGGAAAGAGAAAGAAGAAAAGGTTTCAGGAAGTTGGTTCTTACCCGTTAAGAAACGTAGACGTGTTCTCTTTCGTGTTAGAAACGGCTCCCCAGTCAGATGGGTAAATCCCACTGGATAGTTAGATAATGTCGATGTAGACATGATTAATAAAAATAATTAAGTTAACATTCTCTGTGTTGAAGTCTTTTATTGCCGAATCGAAACGACTGGTGATCGCCGGCCGATTAAAAAAAACGATCTGTGATCATTCACTGCTGTCAGCATGCAACACATGTAATTTGAGAAGTTTCAACAACAGCAACAAGTAACATGGATAACACGTGTAACTTGAAGAGAAAATAATAGTATAATCAAGATTTTGACTTTTCACCGCACCTCAAACAAAAGATTTGGAAGGAAATTCCCATCGGTACAAGAATAGCCAAACTATTTTTATGAAAAACGAGCGAATGGAGTCTGTAGATTTTAGCATAGGCCATCCTATTTCGAACTTCGTCAATTGGCGCTAAAGAATCCCAAATAACTATACCAAATAACAAGGAATTTCAACAGCTAAGACATCTAACTCAAAGAGAAAATAATGACATAATCAAAATTTTAACATTCCGCACTACTTCAAATAAAATATTAGCATTGATTTATTCCTTTTCTACGGGTTACCAACCCTTTGCTGGTTATTTAAAGCCAGTCAATATTTTTAGATTGTAAGATTTAAAAAATAGTAATAATGGTTTAGTGATACAAGTCTTACTAATTAACCAATAGCAGGGGGAAGAGGTGTCTTCATACTTTTCCCAAAGATATGTGCCCGTAGGTGAATATAACAAAGCCAACAAGAATTAGAACTTGTTTCTCCGATTAATAATCCCGAGCCATTACCCCACCCGCACATCCAAGATTACAGCTGTCACCTATCAAGTTATGACCAGACACGGAGTTACTTAACTTCGATAATCTTACGGGAACCAATGTTTCAATGTGATTTGGCCGAAGGTCAGTTACGAGAAAATAAGTCCTCATCAAATACCAGAAAATAAGTCCTCATCAAATACCAGGAAATAAACCTCATCAAATACTAGGAAATAAGCCCTTATCAAATACCAGGAAATAAGCCCTCATCAAATACCAGGAAATAAACCCTCATCAATAGAGTGTTTGCCATTACTAAACACAAGAAACTTATTTTCCTGAAAAATTATTTTAATAAAAAATTGTTTTTTTTATGAATTTAAACCGACAGTAATGCTAAGAGTTTGGTCAAAGAATGCTGAGTTATATTACCATTACCATTGGAATTACCATTACCTTTGGAATTACATTTACCATTAGAATTTTCATCATTTCGAGTTATTGATTCCCTAATTATTTTAAATATTATCTGTACTTTTAGTAACTATTTTGAAGTTCTACCACAAAGTTTAATATGTGATCTTTGAGTTAGCACCAAAGTCGCCCATTTCGCGAATTTCATAGGCCACATGGCCTTCATCGTGAAACATTTCAGGTATGATGCATTAATTTTAGATTTTCTTGTTCTATTGAGGAGACGTTTGCCAAAACAATGGAACTCATGTCACGAACTTAATCATCCTGGTTATTCTCTTATTGGTTGACTCCGCAGACATCTTTACGCGAGTCGATTAAAAGAATGAGGCGAAGAACAAGCGCGTGAATCTCGTATTTTAAACGTGATTTTCCGGCATTTAACTAAAATAATTATCGGCATTAATTCCAATTCCAGTGTCCTAATCTAATATTCCACTGGAACAACCGTGGTTTCTCAAGGCCTCAAGATTGGTTCGCTCATATCAATGTTAGAAAGGTCGAGTTTTTACGAAAAGTTCCATAATTTGCATATATTTTTAAATTCAAGGTTTTTTTTTTAACTTTTGAAATATCCACACCGTGCCGTCTTCTTCTTCTTCTTCTTCTTCTTCTTCTTCTTCTTCTTCTTTTTCTTAACGCTTTTTTTAAATTTTTTAAATAAGCTAATAGATAAACAAACGCACGTCGTTGGGTGTAATAGAAAGTGAGGTGGAGGATGTGGTGAAGAAGAAGAAGAAGAAGAAGAAGAAGAAGAAGAAGAAGAAGAAGTTTATTGTAAATGAACTGGTGGAGGGGACTTAAAAAAACTTTTCTAGTACGTAAGCAAAGATTAAGACTTCGGATTTCTGGTTTATTACACTCAACATCGTGTGTCTGCTTATTTATTTTTTAAAAATAATAATGTAGTTTTCTTCAGTTTAAAAAAAAAGAAAAAACGTTAAAATCGCTTGAAGATACTGTAATGTTGAAACCAAGTTGGCGTATTCAACGGACCTTCTGATTTTAAAAGTTAAAAGCTCTTTATATTATTTTACTTGTTTTTAAACGTGTATTGAGCTCTTTCTAATACTATTGTTTTCTGGTCTGATTCAACTCTCACCATTAACCGTATATATATATATATATATATATATATATATATATATATATACTTATTATAAAACCCAGGTTGTGTGTGTGTGTGTGTGTGTGTGTGTGTGTGTGTGTGTGTGTGTGTGTGTACGTTTATATATTGGATCGGATTTCCTACATTTTTTCAACTGATTTCAATAAAACTTCACAGGACTACGTAAAATTACCTTGCGGTGGTTCTGACAGCGCCAAAAATTGGAAAACACAATTGTTTTTGCACGAAATCAATTTGAAAACACGTTTAAGAGGCATTAATGAAAGGGGACAACTCATATCGAGTTATACTTATTAATATCGAGTTATCGAGTTATACTTATTATAAAACCCAGGTTGGCTGTGTGTGTGTGTGTGTGTGTGTGTGTGTGTGTGTGTGTGTGTGTGTGTGTGTGTGTGTTCGTTTATATATGGGATCGGATTTCCTACATTTTTCAACCGATTTCAACAAAACTTCATTTTTTTTTTTGGCAGGTAGTGTTTCTTATTGTCTTGCACACTTCTTTTGTTTATTTTTACATTCAGAATGCTTTAAAAATTCCATTTACAAGACAATTGTTTATAATAAAATTCTATTCAATCGGTAGACTCATAACGATTGAAAACAATGTTTTTGTTTGAGTTTGGGTTTGACCAATCCGTAAAAAAAAAACAAACAAAAAACAAAAAAAAAAATTAAGACATGCGTGTCCGTCAACCTTAAACAATAATCTTTGTCAATTTTATTTTTCAGTCTTTATGATGGTTGATACTTGATCTATCTCTTACTGTTACATCCCCGGACAACGTCGGGCTCTACTGCTAGTATATATATATATATATATATATATATATATATATATATATATATATATATATGAAAGTGAACATAGAAGTCAACACTTAGAGGCGACAGTCTGTTTCATGCTATATACAATCGTCAGCCCATAAATATAGCACATCTTAAGAATATATTTCTTCATATATATATATATATATGTGTGTGTGTGTGTGTGTGTGTGTGTGTGTGTGTGTGTGTGTGTGTGTGTGTGTGTGTGTGTAATAATCCGTTGGTATATAATTCAAGTCAATCCTAATAATATAAAATATTAAAACTGATACACCAAAAGAGCTCAATGTATTTATTATAACAGAGCATATAAATTATATAGAACAGAAATCCAAATTTATCTCACTTAAATAGCTATTTCGCCCAACAAGACCTATACTGTTAGCATTGTCAACTCAGGAATTAAATAGGAAATTAAAATTTAAACATTTAAAAAAAAAAGATGTGTGCGTGTGTGTATTCTTTTTTTATAAATGGTATTTTCCTATCTCCGAATACTTTGCTTAATTTCGGGAAGACATATTTCTTTATGCCCATAGGCCTTCGCTTTTCTGTGTCACATTGTTCATTATCCATTACTGTACTTTCCAAACAGTTAGTGTTCTGCAACTACCTATTGTCGACATCTCCATTACGTAGTTCATACTTTTGATATGTTACTTTTGCTGACGAACCGATGTTAGATTCTTCCACCACTGAACTTTGCCAAAATTAATTGCGAGAAAGTATTTTTTGTCCGAAAACGCTTTAACGCATGTATTTAATTATTCGAGCTTCGTGTAAAATGGTTACCTTGGCAAATGAATGCCGGGAAAAACACGGATCTCCCATATTTGATTTTTGCATAAAGCTAAAATTTGTTTGTTTCATGTTTTTTCTTATAGCTAATTTGATTAGTTAATGGTTTGCGGGGGATTATAGATTTAAAAATTGATTTTGCTATGCATTTAGAAACAATCATTCAATTCATGGCAGAGGGTTAAGTTTCTTTTTTGTTTTTTTTCATCTCTCTCTCACCTTTCATTGGGGCCACAGTCTCTCTATCTATCTATCTATCTCACCCACTTCATTTCTTTCTTTATTTCTTTCCTTTTTAGTCTGTTCATATCTATCTATCTATGTATCTCACCCAATTCATTTCTTTCTTTCTTTCTTTCTTTCTTTCTTTCTTTCTTAATCTGTTCGTATCTATCTATCTCACCCAATTCTTTCTTTCTTTCTTTCTTTCTTTCTTTCTTTCTTTCTTTCTTTCTTAGTCTGTTCCTATCTATCTATCTCACCCAATTCTTTTTTCTTTCTTTCTTTCTTTCTTTCTTTCTTAGTCTGTTCATATCTATCTATCTCACCCAATTCTTTCTTTCTTTCTTTCTTTCTTTCTTTCTTAGTCTGTTCATATCTATGTAACTATCTATCTCACCCTATTTATATTATTCGGACTATTGTCCTCATCTTTGTCGCTGTTGTGGTAGGATCCATCTAATTTGCATAGTGGATTACCGACCATATAAATATGGTTGGTACCGGGAAGAGAGGGAGGAATCAAGAGATTCAACCAGAGACTCTGCCCGACTGCGACGAAGTCAACACATTCTCCAGGAACGGTCTTACCAGGAATATACAAAAAACTATATGTAAATATTGTGTACATTTTCTTGTTTCAATACATTTTGTTATAAGTTTCAACAGTCGCCATATTTTATCACAACCTTTCGGCTATTGTACGCTCCGGCCTTCTTCAGGTGATCTCAGCCTGCTCCCACAGAGGGCTGTGATTTCCCTTTTCTCTCCATATGTGGTCAGCTACGCCTGATTTTTCCTCTTCCCCTCGTGTTACAGCTTCCTGGCGTTCTTGAAGCCTTACCTTAAGGGGGCGACTTGTCTCCCCTTTATATTTCTTTCCGCAGCTGCACGGGATAGCGTCTTTAGTCATGTTCTCCTCTATGGGGGGTGGAAGTCTTACTCGGGAGAGATATCTGCGAAGTGTCGTCCAGCTTTTGAAAGTTGTCCTGATGTTATATGGACTGCAGATCCTTTATATTTTCTCTGATACCCCTTACACATAAGGCAGGCAGACTGTTTTCTGAGTGTTGTCCTCATCTTGTACCCGCCTATCTCAGTTGTTGGCGGGGAGGGGCTGCTGTCATGTACCCAGGGTAGTTGTGACGTTGTAGGGAACTACTTATACTGACCAATTCTTTATCTCATATCTCTGGGTCGCCATTTATGTCTTTTGCTCGGTGTTTTAAGCAGTGGACGATCCCTTTCTTTACGCTGTATCGATGGTGGGAGTTGAAATTGAGGTACTGCCGGTTATAATGTCGGTTATATGTCGAGATCATAGACAAAGAACATCATTGGAAAATTCGTAAACCTAAGGAATCAGCACATATGCTCGGCCACAAAAATCTCCTGAGCTGACCAAGCATAGAAATGAATACAATATGGGCACCAGTAATGAGGAGTGCCAGAGAAAAGCGATAATAACAGCAAAAATTGCAATATGAGTTCTGGTAAAAATATGGATGTTAACAGCAAAAACTGCAATATGAGCACTTGTAAAAATTGATGGCTGAAAACATTAGGTTTATAATACCCAGAAATTCATACCCAGATGTCCTCAAGGACACATGCCACAGTGGTCAAAGGCGTTAGTTAGATCTAGTGACAGGACCCAAAGATTGTGAATTCAATGCCTGGTTAAGGCGATGAAGAACTTGGAGAGGGAATTAAGCAGAAGATAACTGATAACTGACATCCATTAGACATGGCACGTGGAACTAGAACAGTCTTCCCCGGTGAGTGTAATAAAGCATTCAGTTCGACATTCCAACCACCTGAAGAAGGCCGGAGCGTACAACGTTGTGATAAATATGGCGACAAAGATGAGGATAATAGTCCGAATAATGTAAATAGTGTACATAATACCTCATCTCAGAAATATAGACAGATATCTATCTCACCCTGTTCATTTCTTTCTTTCTCGGTCTGTTGATATCTATCTATCTATCTATCTATCTATCTATCTATCTATATTAGTCTCTTTATTATTTATCTTTCACTCTCACCGTATATTTCTCAGTCTGTTTACATCTATCTATCTATCTATCTATCTATCTATCTATCTGTCTATCTCTTTCTCTTGCTATTCTGTCACATTACTCTCTCTGTTTCTCTTCTTTCATTGTGATCACTCTTTTTCTTTTTCTTGCTCTTTCCCTTCACTGTGGTCTCCGATTCTCGCTTTTTCTCCTCTCTCTTTTTCTTTCGTTCTGTTTTCTTTCATTGTAGTCTCTCTCCTCCCCATGTCTTACATTTTCTTTGATCATGTTCTCTCTCTCCACCTCTCTGTGTTTTAATTGTAACCCCCTTGGCAATAGAAATAAAGAAACAGTCAATTGGTTAAAAAGAATATGCAGACTATCAGTCAGTCATGTAACCATTATTCCTGTCTAGGCAAATCCAATCGGAATCGGTATCAGCAGAAGAAACACGATTAATCAACTTCCGGTTGAAGCCTTTTCAAAACGGAAGACTGAATGAATCATAGACAAGAAGACACGATGACGAAATAGAGACTTGTCTGCTGTGGAGTAGCAGAGACTGGAGAATCCTTATTAGCTTCAGACTTTGTTTTAGAAATAGATGCAAGCAAGACATTCTCTTTTCTGCTTTCAACGTAAATTATAGCTGCTGTGATGACTGAATAAAAAGTTATTTGCTTGGTAACTTATGGGCTGTCGTTGGAGACTTTCTGAAAGGAATAGGTTTAGGATTGGAGTATTTTTGATGGGTGGACAGAGATGGATATAAGAAGAAAGAAAATAAGAAGAAAGACAAGAATGACAGAAGGGTAGAGTAGTGAAATGGGAGGAGACATTGGAATACAGACAGATAGATAGATAGATAGATAGATAGATAGATAGATAGATAGATAGATAGATAGATAGATAGATATGGCTGCGAAGATACGCAGATAGATAAATATGAACAGAATAAAAAGAAATAAATGAACAGGCTGTGATAGATGTGAATAAATTAAAAAGGTGTGAACACATACATATACACACACACACACACACACACACACATATATATATAGAGAGAGATAGATAGATAGATAGATAGATAGATAGATAGATAGATAGATAGATAGATGAAAGACAAGAATGACAGAAGGGTAGAATAGTGAAATGGGAGGAGACATTAGAATACAATTAGATAGATAGATAAATAGATAGATAGATATGAACAGAAAAGAAAGAAAGAAGAAAGAAAGAAATGTACAGGTTGAGATAGATAGATAGAAATATAATACCTCATCTCAGAGATATAGAGAGATATATAGAGAGACAAAGACATAAAAGCCGGAGCGTACAACGGCCGAAACGTTGTGAATATGGCAATGAAGATGAGGATAATAGTCCGAATAATGTAAATAATGCAAGTAATCATAATACCTCATCTCAGAGATATAGACAGATATATAGAGAGACATAGACATAAAGGCCGGAGCGTACAACGGCCGAAAGATTGTGAATATGGCAGTGAGGATGAGGATAACTATCCGAATAATGTAAATAATCCAAGTAATCATGATACCTCATCTCAGAGATATAGACAGAGAGAGACATAGTCATAAAGGACGGAGTATACAACGGCCGAAACGTTGTGAATATGGCAATGAAGATGAGGATAACAGTCCGAATAATGTAAATAATGCAAATAATCATAATATCTCATCTCAGAGATATAGACAGATGTTTTAGTTTAATAGCAACTGGAGGTATTGTGTGAAACTGCCGCTTAGCGCAGACTATTCTATATTCAGCTTTCTTATCTCATATACTAAATTTGTTATAACTGATTCAAGCACTGAGTAATTTGAAGTGATTAGTGTTTACTAATTCTACATTTTGAATTTTTTTTTAATGATCGATTCAGAGTAGGTCCCATCACTGGTTTCATTTCAATTCCAGATCTGTGTTCCTGTTTTGAAAAGAAAGAAGTGTTGCAGTCTACCCTGAATCGATAAAAAATTCAATATGTAGAATTATTAAATACTAAATACTGACCATATAATTCTAGATTATAGTACCTGTTTTATTTCTTGAAGTAGTGCGGTTGATGACTAACTGTTCACACCGATAAAGGTAGTACCTTTGGTGTCAGGCACATTGCACCTTCGAGTGGACGGGCCTCACTGGTCCTCAACCATCTCCTAAATCTCTCACGTGATGGCTCCAAGTTGCTATGCCCCGGTAAATCGTTTCAGCTGGTGGGTTAAACTCACGTGAGCTGGGTGATGTTAACACGGCACTACTGGGCGAAGGACATTATGGTCGCAGGTCACCGTACCAGAGAGGAAGGGTTCCCCAGATGTACTGCAACGAGCCGCCTAGTTGGGGGACATAGGTTGTGATACAACCTCGAGATGGGTGGGGTTCGCCAGGTTAAAACACACAGGACACGCTATATGATGAGCACTTAAAGAAACCATTCGCGGAGACCCAGGCTCTGACATACGACTGCGACAGATGAAAAAAAACGGTGGATAGCTAAGCGCGTCACCGCCCCAATTTCCGCGGTTAAGGGCGAAAGAAAAATAAGTTCCTGTTTCGGAAAGTTTATCTTTAGTCCTACTTCTTGGAATATTCGTTTGGGATGTTGTACAGAGTACATAAAATATCAGTGCCCATCTCTTTATATCTGTGCTTGTATATGCGCAGAGAATAGTCTGGGAAGAGATTAAATAGATTAGTCTCCAGTGTCAACCATATTCTAAATCTGTATGAGGAGGCACGGTTGCGTAATGGATAGCGGCTCGGATTGGGAAATCAGAGACCAGAGTTCGAATTCCAGTCATTACTTCCACTTGCGTGCTAATACCCTTGGGAAAGGTATTAATCCTCTTCTTCCCCCTCTAGCTATGGGTAAATAGCAGACCAGCTTCTATAGTCTTTGATGGCAACTGGTCTACCTCAGAAAGTAATGGCAAACTACTGCGGGAAAAATCTACATTGTCAGTCATGTATCAAAAGATACATGATCGCTTAAGCGTGTATCACGCATGGCACATAATTGAGGTGATGGTCCCAAGTTACCATGTCTGGTAAACCATTTAAGCTGGCGGGCTAAACTCACATGAAGGGGTGGTGTTAACACCACAAAGAACCTCGTCGACACAGGTCACTGGCCAGGGCGGAAGGGTTACTCAGACGTGCTCACGAGAGACCTAGTTAGAGGACATCTGCTGTAGTCTAACCTGCAGATGGATGTTGATATTTTGTTCAAGGAATTTTCTATTGTTAGATTAGTTTGGGATGTGGTATGGGAGTATATTATTGATCAGTTTCCATCTCTTTATATTTGTGCTTGTATATGCGCAGAGAATGGCCTAGGAAGAGATTAAATAGATGAGTCTCCAATGTCTCCTTGTCGTACTCCTGATGATGTTTGAAATGTTTAGACCTTCAGACATTTATTACTTTGTGAACTGATAAAGTTCCACTATCAAACGGAGACATCCAATGGAGTCAGAACTTGGAAAAAGATTTCTAATATATATATATATATATATATATATATATATATATATATATAATTTTAAAAAAAAATATGATTCCTTCGTTTCATAAGAGTTCTCATGTTTCAAAACCAAGAGACGAAAATCTCAATATAATTATTAAAATTAAATTGAATTAAAGTATCAAGCACTGTTTCATCCTCAAGCGAAAATTTAGGATTTCTTTAATTCATAAATTATTTTACACACTTCAACCTCTCTCTCTCTCTATCTATCTATCTCTCTATCTATCTATCTATCTATCTATCTATCTATCTCTCACCATGGAAAGTGCTCGGATGAACTACATTCCTTGGTTCCGCCATGTCTAACCTTCACGGCTAGAACCCGCCATGCCACTTAAATAGTAACAAACGACCCACATTCCCTTTGTATTCCATCGACGAGAAATTGCACTCAAACAGCTTCTACCCTGTGGAACAGACTCCCAAGATGATGTTTCCACGATAATTAAGATCTTAACCTGTTCACGTCTAGAGTTAACCGTTATCTTCCCCTTCCATCCATATAATCTACTCCTTAACTAAATCCTCTTCCTCGAGTGGCTCCCGAGCCTTGAACACGGAATCCTACTATACTATCACTACTACTACTAATTGTGATAACGTGGCTTATATACGCATTCATATTCCACTACATTCAGCGAAAAAAGAAAACTACTACTATTAGTACTTCTAGTAGTAGTAATACTATTACTACTACTACTAATGGTGATAATAGGAAAGTAATTGCAATTCGCTAACTCCTCATGCTATCATCGATCTTTATAAGAGCCAGATCCGACCGAAACTGAAGTTCTGTTGCCATATTTATTCGGGAACTGCCCACTCCTCACTTTCCAGTCTTGATAGAGTTCAACAGCGTCTCTGAGTCCTTGTTGAAGAATTATTTTCTACACTTCAACCTCTCCCTCCCACAAGCGGGATGTGGTGAGTCTCTCACTGCTCTATCGCTAAAGTGCTCAGACAAACTACATTCCTTGGTTCCATCAGGTCTAACCTTTACGGCTAGGACCCGCCATGACACTTACACAGTAGCAAACCACCCACATTTCCTCCGTATTCCATCGGTGAAAAGTAAATTCCACTCAAACAGCTTCTTACCGCGAACCACTTCCCTGTGGAACAGGCTCCCAAGAGAATGTTTCCTCCGGTCACTACAATTTTAACCTGTTCAAGTCTAGAATTAACCGTTATCTTCCCCTTATATCCATATAAACGTAAATGTAACACTCTACCTTGAGTGACCCTTGGGCCTTGTACAGGGTGAACCATACTGTAAAAAATATGTTTGTGTCTTGAGAATTACTTTTGTTCCACAGTCCATTAATATCCTGCAATTATGAGATGGGATTCTAATTCCGGACTTCCTTCATGAAATTGTGAAACGTGTTTTTAATTTCGGGGAGAGTGAAAGCTATTTTCAAAAGTTCAACCTCAATTTCAAGTGATAGTTTATTATGTTTTTATTGTCATAGCTTTCTTGACTTCCTCGTCACTAGGATCGTTGCTGTTTATGTTTAGAGACAGACTTTGTAATGCCCGGATATATATTGTTTTATATTTTATTTCCTCTGAATTAGTGTCGTCCAGGTTGAAATGTGACACAAAGTTTTTTGTTTTTTTTTAGTCCTGGACATTTCTTCTGTTTTGGTTTCAAATATCGAGTGTTACGTGATGTTTCGCTTTTCTTCACATTTCAACAACTTGTCTATGCTGTTTGGTTTCGTATCCGGTAAATTGCTCGAAATCAATTGCTCGACATTAAATTGCCCGAAATCAATTTCACGACAGTAAATTGCTCGAAATCATTTGCTCGACAGTAAATTGCTCGAAATCAATTGCTCGACAGTAAATTGCTCGAAATCATTTGCTCGACAGTAAATTGCTCGAAATCATTTGCTCGACAGTAAATTGCTCGAAATCAATTGCTCGACAGTAAATTGCTCGAAATCAATTGCTCGACAGTAAATTGCTCGAAATCATTTGCTCGACAGTAAATTGCTCGAAATCATTTGCTCGACAGTAAATTGCTCGAAATCAACTATCAATCGAAATCATTTGCTCGACAGTAAATTTGCTCGAACTCGAAATCAATTGTTCGACAGTAAATTGCTCGAAATCAATTGCTCGACAGTAAATTGCTCGAACTATCAATTGCTTCTAATATTTACTATAACATAAAAGAATACAACTTTATTGTTGTTAACTGAACAATTAAAATTGAAAAACGTGTACATTTATATAGTAGGTTTTATTTTTCTTCTACATTGCTTTTTTGTCATAGTTTAAAATAAAGACTACATTTTTATTATTACTGTTATTCTTTGTGATTTAAAAAATGAAAAGAAATATAACTATTGTTGCTAATATTTAGTCTATTAATATGAAATATTATATGCAACACTTTTTAAATATTTTTCAACATTGTTTGTTGTGTCATAGTTTGATACAATATTCTTTAATCGCATTGCACAGTCACGGTACTTTTTTTTCTGCCCTCAGCTGCATTCACTCCTCCCACATATTGCTCTATTCGCAATTCTTGTAAACTTCTTGTTTTTTGCACATTTCACATTTCCAGTAAATCTTATTGTTCACTGTTTTGTCCTTAATATATAGATATATCCATCCAAACACAACTTCTTCTTTCCTTTTTCGCTCTCAACAAAAGTTATGTCCATCACTAGGGTTCGAGATCTCCAAAATTACTGAAATTGAAATAGAAAACAAATATAAAAAAAAAAAATCAGGACTGCTAAAGTTGAGTTTTGTGGCTCCTTTTATATCCAGCTCCATTGACGCGTCGTGAGATGGCGCAGTTTACGTGGTGCTTCGAGATTCGAAATTACTTCGAGCAATCTGCCTTTCAAGCAATTGATAGTTCGAGAAATTATTTTGGCTTCATTTTTGTAGTTTCCAATTCTTCACAGGTTTCCCAGTGCATGAAGTAATATTTTTTTTTTACTTTTCTTTGTTAATTTTTTTATTATCCCTCTTTTTATTTCTTTTTATTCATTTTGTTGGTTTCATTTTTTTCAATCGTCGTCCCACGGAAGAATCATTTTTGTCGAGATACTCTTGTAATGATTTCACACGTTTCGGCTAAAGAAGATAGGATTACACTGTTTGATTTTTCTATTTTGCTTTGGTCAATATTTAGAGGAGTGTTTCCCGAATTGTGCGACGCTCCTCATAAGTGCGGCGGAAGAGGATAGCCGGTGAGGCGGAATGATTAAAAGATTAGAAGCAGTTTCAAAAAATAAATATGCCAAAAATAAATATGATTTCAAAATTTTAAATATTATCATGGACTACTTGTAATTGAATACATGAGTCTTAGTATAAATAGTTACAAAGAGTTATTAACCGATTTTATCATTGTGGTATTCTTGCATTATATCACGTATTAAAAATATAGTTACTAGGGTCCGCAAATTGGAGGGGAGAGTTATCAATGATAATGTTCTGACTTCCAATTCGAGGTTATCTCCCTTTAACCCTCTCTTTGTTTTGGGGGTTTTGGGGGTTTTTTAAATGTACTTTTTAGCACATAAATTTTTGTGAGTCGTGTGAAAATTTTAATTCCGAAAATGCGGACCAGAAAAAGAAAAGTTTGTAAACTACTGTCGTAAGATCCAATTTTCTGTGGAAAATCATAGGTGACTATTTCAAAATTAACACTTTATGCTATAAATGCTAAAAACTATCAGTAGCAAGCTTAAAAATGACATCAACTAATAAAAATCAGCTCATAAATTCTTATTCTCACCAAAACAGCAAAATAAAACCAAGAATAATTATCGGATCCTTTTTAAGAGGACTCAAAACCAAAACATTAATCTAAGAACTCTCGTCATGTTCTTAAATTGCCTCTCGTATCGTTGTGAGGCATGTGGTCCACTTCCGTTGCTAATGTCTAAAGTAGTAGTTGGCAAACGGTGCGGCGAAAAGAGGATAGCAGGTGAGGCGGAAGAGGATAGCAGGTGAGTCGGAGGAAGATAGCAGGTGAGTCGGAGGAAGATAGCAGGTAAGGCGGAAGAGGATAGCAGGTGAATCGGAATGATTTGTTCAATTTCAAGGAAAATTTAAAATCGATTAAAATTTAAGTCATGTGACTGGTCAACAACTTAAGGGCTGGCAGGGTGAATATTCTAGGGCAGTGGTTCCCAAACGGTGGGGCACGCCTCCTAAGTGCAGCGGAAGATGATAGCAGGTGAGGCGAAGGAGCATAGCAGGTGAGGCGGAAGAGGATAGAAGGTGAGTCGGAGGAAGAGAGGGAGAGAAGAGGTTAGCTGGTGAGGCGGAATGATTGAAAGACAATCAAAGATTTACAAACAGTTTTTAAAAAATTCATATGCCAAAAATAAATATGATTTCAAAATTTAAAATATTATTATGGATTAATTGTAATTGCATACATGATTCCCAGTATAAATAGTTATAAATAATTATTGACCAATTTTGTCATTGTGATATTTTTACATTATATCAAATATTAAGAATATAGTAACTAGGGTCTGTAAATTGGAGAAGAGAGTTATCAATAATAATGTTCCGACTTCGAATCTGCGGTTATCTCCCTATAATCCTTTTTTTTTTTAATTTTAAATGTGCTTTTTATCACATAAAATTTGGTGAGGCATGAGCAAATTTTCATTCTGAAAATGCAGCCCAGAGAAAAATCATTTGGGATTTACGGACATCAGTTTGAACTGGATTTTATCACAAAATTCTACTCTTATTATATTTTAATTTTTAACATTTTTATATTATATTTCGATGTCTTTTGTAATTTATGCGGGTGGAAGCGAGATATTCTAGACTTGAACATCCTAAGATAGCAATTTCTAAAGAAAGGAATGAAGTTGTTTTAATTATTTATTAATCCGAGATATTTTATTACTTAAAACAATGTTTGAGTAATGAAAATCTGTCGGATTAATAAATCATTAAAAAATCCACTCCTTTCTTTAGAAATTGCTTTGTTTACGTTAAAATACGAAATTGAGTAGATATGTGTATTTCAAGAATCAGAGAAAAATCAGTATTTAAAGGCACTAGTCAGACTTTACTGGGCTCTCGTCGCGCTCCGTGACCGAAAGGTCAAAGCACGTCAGATCTAATGCCGATTTGTCTATAAGGATGTAGGTTCGAATCCTGCAGGAGAGAGCATATTTTTCTTTAATAAGATTTCTCGAATATTCAGGCTGCTAGACGAAAATAAATAATTATACTGATAAATAAATAAACCTAGCGTCTACTCAAATATGAGTATCCACTAGAAAAAAAGGTTTAAGTAACAGATAGATAGATAGATAGATAGATAGATAGATAGATAGATAGATAACGTGATGGACAGATATATCGATAGACACATAGATATAAACATAACGAGATAGATAGATAGATAGATAGATAGATAGATAGATAGATAGATAGATAGATAGAAACCGACTGAGACAGAGATAGATAGATAGATAGATAGATAGATAGATAGATAGATAGATAGATAGATAGAATGAAAGTGAGAGGTAGGCAGAGAGAGAGAGAGAGAGAGAGCGATATGAACGAAACGTGGGAAAGAAAAAAAGAAAGAATAAAAAGAAAGAAAGAAAATGAACCGAATGAAAGAGAAAGTGCATCGAACAGAGAAAAAGATCTCATCAGATGCAGATATGAACAGAATGAGATTGAGAGAGAGAGAGAGAGAGAGAGAGAGAGAGATGCGAATAGACTACGATAGATAGACAGATACATAATGTACAAATGGAGATAGACTGGTAGATACATTTGGCACCTCCAATAGTAAAAGTCATTTCCGACCATGAATTTCTAATCAGTAATCGGTGAAGACATTTTCAATTTGTAAATATCTTAATTGGATTGTCTTTATTGAATAACATTGTAGGTTGCCGCCAAAGTCTACTCGCCCCTGCGCCTCTCAAATCTCCAAGACAATTGTCGTTCTTAATAAATAAAAGATTGACTAAATAACATCTCTCGACATTCAAAGCTTATTTGGTCCCTGATGTCGTTTCGTCATTTCAAAGTTTCTGTGAGCGCATTCAGTTTGTCTTTTACTTATTGAAAAGAGCTCAATATAAGTGATAGAGTTAACATATTTAGCTGTATTGATGCGAGTTTGTGACCCTGGTTTCACGCCCTTGCGATCTTCAGATAGATAGATAGATAGATAGATAGATAGATAGATAGATAGATAATATTAGTGCTCAATATATTTTGAATTTGTACGTCTGATGAATTGGATCGTGAATACGATTCTAATGTAATAAATTATAACCATGGAATATTAGTGCTTGTGCCTTATATATATATATATACATATATATATATATATATATATATTGATATAAAGAGAGACAGGGAGAGACATAGATAGATAGATAGATAGATAGATAGATAGATAGATAGATAGATAGATATGAACATCGAGGAAGAAAGAAATGAACCGGGTGATATATATATATATATATATATATATATATATATAGAGAGAGAGAGAGAGAGAGAGAGAGAGAGAGAGAGACAGACAGACAGACAGACAGACAGACAGACAGAGACAGAGATAGGTAGACAGATATGACGCCAGTGAGAAAGAAAGAAATGAACAGGTTAAAAGATAGATAGATAGATAGATAGATAGATAGATAGATAGATAGATAATCTATGTAGGATTCTCTGTAGAGTTATTGAGATTTCAGAGCCCAAGGATTAGCAAACAAGATATCTGGGTTGACAATAGGTATGTCTAGAATTTGCCAGATAAAAAAAGTCCCCTCTCTCTCTCCCTCCAACACTCCTCCCTCCCTCCCTCCTCCTCACTCTCTCTCCTCCTCCCCCCTCCTCCCTCCCTCTCTCCTCCCTCTCTCTGTGTCATATCACTTCAGGACTTGAGCGATCATCGCTCTCTTCAACGACGCAAACGCTTTCGCAAAATATATAATTTACTGCTGTTATCCGTTCCATTTCCCGTCGCTTTTTCTTATGAACCGTTACCGATAATATCTTAAGTTAATGTGTAGGGGAACAAATAAGCTGTCAATAATCTAATGTGTAAATGACAGTTCTTCGATGCCTGTTTGAAAATGTTTTCAAAAATAATACATCACAGAGCGAATGATGATTCCTAAACTATTTGTTTAGTTGAATGATGATTCTAAAGCTGGATATCCTAGTCACGTAGCAACAAAGCAGAAAATAAAGTCAACGAAAAGGGTTCAATTTCAGACGAATCTGTTACATTCACTTTTATGGGTATCCCTTGGGCTATGTAAAATCCATCTATCGTACCCTAGCTATGGATTAATTATCAGGGTAGAGAGTGCTCTAAAGACTTGAGTGCCAAACACTAAGATATAGACAACTTTGAATTTAAAATCGTGGATGTTGCAACTAGAATCCATTCATTATATTCAATTTGCCGATAAGGAAACTCAAGGAATGGAAGCTGTGAAGGTTCATGATTACCTCCATTCTGAAGGAAAATTGATTTTTTAAAAAGTTTTAAATGCCAAATAAATTTTATTTTTTTGAGGCAAATATAAGCAGCGTTGTCTTTCGTACGATAATAGCAAAGTCTTTAAAATTAATCCATCGCTGTATTCCGTCTTGGTTATGACGTTAAACTACATCCGCGTCCTGGGTAAGACAATAAACTACGTCCAACAGCAACACCTCTGATCAGAAGGTTTTGAGGAGCGTGGAACCACCTCTTAATTGCTGGTGTTCCCAGGTCCAGCCTACCCTGAGGTGATAGCACCTGTTAGGGTCCCAGCTATTAACATAGCTGGGACCCTAACAGGTGCTACCACCTCAGGTGCTTTCCCTTTCATAATGGGGTCAAAACACTATGAAAGTGTAAAAATAGATTTTAATACCAGAAATACTTTTTGTAAAAAAAATTATTGCCAGCAATACATTTTTGAAGAAAAAAATATTACCAAAATTAGATTTATGAAAGAAAAAATATTACCAGCAACAAAAATTTTGTCGGCATTAAATAACCCATTGAGGTTGATATGCCGTAAACCAAACCAAACCAAACCAAACCAATCCATCCCTGTATTACTTATGCAATTACTTATCTCTAGTACGTTTCACAGTTACCAACACAGTATTTGTGAACGAATGATCATCAAGAAATCCGATTTTTTTTTCTTGTCGATAACTCTAAAACGGTAAGTTTCTTTGGGGTGACTCTTCTTCTGTACTTGCTTCTAAGAGGTCTTTCTGTTTTGTAATTATTCCACATTCAGTAACCTCTTGTATCTTAGTGGCTTTAATGTCTTGCTTGGGGTGAACCTGATTAAGCAACAGACCTGGCAATGGATTCAATATAATCTTTCCACTTCGTATCAGCCAAGAATATAAGACGCAACGAGTCAGTCTCCTAGAGATTAGCATCACACATCTTGATGGCAGACAGTAAATGAGTAGGCGTTTTTCGTAGAAAGAAAGCAATGAAACCGGAAATGAATCTTTTACTATTCCTGAATATTCTTGTTCGATAGAAATGGCCGATTGCTCGAAACAAATGATTATCTGAAAGTTCTAAACAGAAAGAGTAGATCTGAGATAGAATCTTCACCGTCTAATTTCCTCCTAGATATGTTTTTTATTCCGTGAAGATTTTCAGTGTTTATACTGGAAGATGACACGGTTTATATCTTCCAAACCTGTCGTTTTCTATCAAACATCGATCACATATTCTATTTGTTGAGTCAGGATCAAATACAGATCAAATATGGATCAAATACAGATCAAATATGGATCAAATATGGATCAAATATGGATCAAATCAGGATCAAATACAGATCAAATATGGATCAAATACAGATCAAATATGGATCAAATACAGATCAAATATGGATCAAATATGGATCGGGATCCGACAGAATGATAACGTAAAGAACAAATAGAAAATGTTTGTCAACCTAACGTTTAATTCCGAAATTTAATTTTCTTGGGAGCTTTGAAGTAATAAAAATATAATGTTATTCTGCTTTCACAATTGAATACATGGTAGATGATACTCAGCTTTTATGCATATACATGTTTGCGTGGCCATAATTACTAGAGGTGGTGAGATGTGTGTTTTATACTGTAGTCTTGTTTAAGTTATATTTTGGAATACAGTTTGATTTCTTTAAGAAACTCTAGGATTTTATATGGATTAACGCCATCAAAGAGTTCTTTCATGTTCATTTATAGGTTGTTGGTAATTTTAGTATTAACAGTTATTGTTAGTATTTTTATATAAAAATGTATTTTTTATACTTTCACATAGTTTTGTTTTTGTTTGGGTGCTTACTATTTTCTTATAGCTTGAACCCTAACAGATGCTGCCACCCAGGGTCTGGGTGGATTTAGGAACAACAGCAATTAAGAATTGGCTTCACGCTCCTCAAAACCTCTAATCTTTCGATAAGACTTTGCTGCCGGGTGTAGTTTATCGTCATGCCCAGGACTCGTCTAGGCTTTAGGACAAGATTGGAAGATCGGTTTACCATAATCATCCGTCCTGAGTATGACAATAAACTACATCCGCGTCCTGGGTAAGACGATAAACTACGTCTAGCAGCAAGGCCTCTGCTCAGGAGGTTTTGAAGAGCGTGGAACCACCTTTTAATTGCTGGTGTCCCCAGGTCCACCCTGACCCGGTGTGGTAGCACCTGTTAGGGTCCCAGCTATGGGCAAATAGTTAACCCCGAAACTGAGGTAAAAATTGGTTTTAATACCAGAAATACTTCGTAAAAAATTATTACCAAAAAATAATATTACCAGCTATACGTTTTTGAAAAAAAAAATATTACCAGCTATACATTTTTTGAGGAAAAAATATAAACAGAAATAAATATTTTCAAAACAGAAATATTACCAGGAAAAAAAAGTTTCGGCATTAAGTGACCCATTGAGGTGTTGATATGCCGTAAAACAAAATAAAACAAAACAAACCATAATCATCACACACTTCTGGGTCAACCACACATATATAATCACTCTTAATTACAATCTATACTGACAAAGCTTTGATTTTGGGAAGTTGTTTATTATTAAAACTACTCAGCATCTCTGCCTTACTTGTTTTTAATTACAGTTGCCTGATGGTCTAAAAGAAGACTTTTTTCCAGTTAGATTTACAGAATAACGGTCAGATTCAGGGAAATGGATCAAGATAAGTACGTTCCAACAACTCTACGTGTAACCGCCGTTAATTACAGCAGCCAGACGTAAAGATAATTTCCCTATTCACTGCTGATAATATTCTGAAGCATTTCAAGTAAAGGAAGAAAGGAGACCATTATTGACTTCTTTCTTATTCCTGAATATTCTACCTCTGGGGAAATGGTCTGCTGTTCAAAACAAATGATTATTCGAGAATTCTAGGTAAAGCGAGTACAAAAGATAAGATAATGCTTCCCTGTCTAAATTTCTGCTACGTTTCTTTGTGTGTTTTTTTTTCTCTGTAAGGCTTTAGACTGTTATATTGTAAGATGGCAACTTTCCTGTTTCTCCAAAGATGCAGTTTTCTGCCGTGATGCCCCATTTATATACTCGACTAGTCACTGGTAAATAATGTCTGCAATAATGGCTTCTTCGGGATCCAGCAACATATTGGACAATATTATCTTGTATCGAAACTAATGTTATATTTGCAAGAAGGAAATAAAAAACGGATGCAAATGTGGCTTCTCGCATTCAGAGTTGACGATGGATGAAAAAAGCATTTTGCGCTTACTACTGCCCAGGCTTTCAGATAAATTTCGGAGCGTGGGTCACTAAGACCTGAATTGCCGCATTTTTCCTGAGGTGTAGCATTGTTATTCCTCTTCTCCAAAGCTGCAGTCTTCTGCTATGGTGCACAATTTGCATACACGAGTTGGTGCTAGCAAATAATGTGATCCCGTAATAAATACTGGACAACATCAGGCATTTTCAACTACATGTAGGCTTAAAAAAAAAAGGTTGTAGCTGAAGTATTAATTTCGGTGTTAGGATTCGTTTGACATGGCGTTGGTAGTCCAGGCACTGGCATAAAATCACCTAAAAATGAAAGACCCCAAACTATTGTTTCTCAACCTTACTCAGCGGCAGCACACATAGAAGCAAATAAAAATATCATAGCACATTTACTTGTACGCTCCGGCCCTTATGTCTATGTCTTTCTATATATCTGTCTATATCTCTGAGATGAGGTATTATGATGACTTGCATTATTTACATTATTCGGACTGGTATCCTCATCTTCATTGCTATATTCACAACGTTTCGTCCGTTGTTCGCTCCGGCCTTTATGTCTATGTCTCTCTATATATCTGTCTATATCTCTGAGATGAGTTATTATGATTACTTGCATTATTTACATTATTCGGACTGTTATCCTCATCTTCATTGCTATATTCACAACGTTTCGGCCGTTGTTCGCTCCGGCCATTATGTCTATGTCTCTCTCTATATATCTGTCTATATCTCTGAGATGAGGTATTATGATTACTTACTTTGTTTACATTATTCCGAATGTCAGCGTCATCTTTATTTCCATATTCACAACGTTTCAGTGGTTGTACGCTGCGGCCTTCTTCAGGTGATTGGAATTTCAAATCGAACCTTTTATTTCGTCCACCGGAGTAGATTGTTCTATTTCCACATACCATGCCCCTTGAGAGTTTAGTTAAAGGGTAATAACTGAGATATTCGAAAGAGTCATGGTACGTGGAACTAGAACAAACTACCCCGTGGACGGCGTAAAGGGTTCGATTCGAAATTCCAATCACTTGGAGCGTACAACAGCCGAAACGTTGTGAATATGGCAATTAAGATAAGGATAACAGTCCGAATAATGTAAATAATGCAAGTAATCATAATACTTCATCTCACAGATATAGAAAGTTACTTAGCAAAATTTTTAAAGGGTATACATTTAAAAGTTATGAAATAAAACCAAAGATTTTTTCTAAATACACGCATGCATATGAACTTACATTATTTCAATGTTTCTATTAAATTATTTTTACAGCTTATTTAGTGTGAAGCCCGTGCCTGGGTTAAAGTTAGTTAGGGTTAGTTTGTGACAAGAAACCTACAAAAATAAGTGAGGCTCCGCGAATAACTTCCGCTATATAAAAAAAAGAAAGAAATAAATACCGGAAAATAAAAGAATTTTGGCCAATCAAAAAACCAAAGACTTTTGATGTTAACTGAAACCACGATTCGCACCAAGTAGCCTGGGGTCTTTCTTAAATTGTTACCATCGCCGGTTTATAACTTTTAATACATTTTCTCTCTACATTGGTCTATGTCAGTGTTTCTCAACCTTTTTTTAAGCAATGGCACACCCCGGAGCAAATGTAAATATTACAGCACACGTTACAAAATTTTTAAAGTGTATATATTTAAATGTTATGAAATAAAACCATAGATTTTATTTTAAAAATAAAGGCGCAAATATAAACTTATTTTATTTTAATGTTTCTATTCAACAATTTGTGCAGCTTATTTAGTATGAAACCCGTGACTGGTCTTTTTTTCACAAGTTCTTCAATGTTTGGTCGATTGTGCGATTAATTCATAATTCAATATCACTTTGTAAAAATTTTAAATTAAACAAAGAATGTTGAATAGAATTATATGAAAAATTAGATGGAGCATAAGGCCGAAAGTGTGAGGCACTCAATGAGGATCGTAACTGATCTAGCGATACAAGGTTAGTTAACATTACACCACGTCGAAGGACCCAAACATTGTTCCTTATAGATGTGTTTTTTACAGTGTTTCTAAACCATTTTAAGCAACGACGCACAGAGAAGCAAAAGAAAATATCACAAATATGCAATTTTTTTAAAGGGTATACATTTAAACGTTATGAAATAAAACCATAGATTTAAAAACAAGAAAAAATACACACACAATATGAACTTACTTTAAATGAATATTAAAAGTACAATATTCAATTTTCACAATTTTGTCAGGTAATTTACGTGAATTTTGACAACTAATCTCCCAGTATGGAAATCGGCCAATCAGATTTGATCTGTCGTATATATTTGCGCGCGCGGGAAACTGACGGTATTATCTTTTGTTCTATGTGAGTGAAGCTACAGACTTTAAACCATTTTCCAGAAAAATTTTAAGCAATGGCACGCCTACGAACAAATATCACGGCACAATTAGCAACATTTTTAAAGTGTATATATTTAAATGCTATGAAATAAAACATTTAAAAAAATACTCACAAATATGAACTTATTTTATTTCAATGTTTCTATTCAACTATTTGTGCAGCTTATTTAGTATAAAACCTGTTCCTAGAGTTTTGTCGCCATTTCTTCAATGTTTGGTCGAATGTGCGATAAGCATACCTTCATTTATTCTTCAGTTGAGTGTAGTCTTTCTTGCTTCTTATTTTTGATATTATTTAAGGTTGGCACGTGAAACTAGAACAATCTTTCCCCGTGGACGAAATAAAAGTTTCGGTTCGAAATACCAACGTAAATCACCTGAAGAAGGCCGGAGCGTACAACGTCCGAAACGTCGTAAATATGACAATAAAAATGAACACAATAGTTCGAACAATGTGAATATTAAAAATAAGTCTTACTTATTTTAGAGAGTAGCCTCCATGACTAAAAATCGCCTAGATGCTGAGGGTTTGATATTATTTATGGTTGACACGTGGAACTAGAACAATCTACCCCGGTGGACAAAATAAACGGTTCGGTTCGAAATGCCAACGTATATCACCTGAAGAAGGCCGAAGCATATAATGGTCAAAACGTCGTAAATATGACAATAAAGATGGGGACAATAGTTCGAACAATGGGAATAGTATAAATAAGTATTACTTATTTTACAGAGTAGCCTCCATGACTAAAAATCGCCTTGATGCTGAGTGTTTGAAATACGGCAAGATTCCTGACTGTTTAGACCACTGTTTATTAACCTTTTTTAGGACGAACACACATATATATATATATATATATATATATATATATATATATATATATATATATATAATTATTTATTTAAAATATGATTCCAACACGCTACATAAGAGTTCTCATGGTTTCAAAACAAGAATAAAAAACTTCAATATAATTATTTGAATTAAATTGACTTAAAGTACTAAGCTCTGTTCCATCTTCAAGCGAAATTTTTCTTGAAGAACTCTTATGTAGCGTTGAATCATATTTTAAATAAATAATTATATTTATGCTTTACTTTTGTATCGAGCACTATTTTTGCAAAAAAATAATAACAAAATACTAAAGAACTTTGGATTATTCTCTATTTTCTATATATTTTTACACACACACACACACACACACACACACACACACACACACATATATATATATATATATATATATATATATATATATATATATATGTATTGGACAAAAAATATATACATTTTACGTATCAGTACAATGTTAGGTAAATTATTACTGTCAAATTGGAAAAAGTTGTGTAATGCCATTCGTCTTTTAGGACGAATATATATATATATATATATATATATATTGGAGAATATAATGTGTACATTTTATGTATCAGAACAATGTTAGGTATATTATTACTAGCAAATTGGAAAAGAATTTTAAGTAATGTCTTTGCTCCTTTACGACTTCATTTATACATACAGTGATTGCTTTAAGCTAAACAAAAAATATACGACAACCAATGAAATGTAAATAAATGAAAATAAATTAAATAAGAAACAAAATAATTAAGTAAATAAATAATATAAAAATTAACAAATTGTACAAATGGACAATTACCACACAATTAAGTAAATATAATAATAGTTAACAGCGAATAAATAATGCATAAATACATAATAAAATGTTTCTCAATCTTTTTAAATAAGCAACAGTGCACCTAGGAACAAATGAAAATATCCCGACACACTTAGCAACATTTTTAAAGGCTATACATTTAAAAATTATAAAATAAAACCATTTTAATTTCAAAAAATAATACACCCAAAAATATGAACTTTGAATATTAAAAGAAAGTACAATTTTCAATTTTCGTCATTTTCTCGGGTAATTTACGTGAATTTTGACAACTAATCTCCCAGAATGTAAATCGGCCAAGCAGATTTGATCTGTCGTATATATTTGCGCGCGCGGGAAACCGACGGTATAATTCTTTGTTCCATGTGAGTGAAGCTGCATATTTTAGACCATTTTTCCAGAACCATTTTAAGCAACACTACACCTAGGAGCAAATGAAAATATCACGACACACTTAGCAACATTTTTAAAGCATATAAATTTAAATGCTATGAAATAAAAAAAATACATGCTATTTTTTTTAAATTACTCATAAATATGAACTTACTTTATTTCAATGTTTCTATTCAACTATTTGTGCAGCTTATTTAGTGTGAAACCTGTGCCTGACGTTTTGTCGCCATTTCTTCAATGTTTATGTCGAATGGGCGATTAATTTATAATTCAATATAATTTTGTAAAAATTTTGAATTAAACAAAGAATGCTGAATACAATTATATGAGAAAAAGGTTAATATTAGCTGAGGGGAGACGTAGATCTATACCTTTCCCAAGGGGATTGTCACGTAAGTGAATATAATGAACCTAACTGTAACTGGAATTCGGCTCTCCGATTAACAATTCCAAGCCATTGACCATAACACCACCCGCGCGTCAAAGCTTACAGCACGTGGTATTCCCAAGCGTTCATCCATCTAGTTCCTGACTAGGCTCGACATTGCTTAACTTAGGTGATTGTACAGAACCAATGTTTCATCGTCATATGGACATAAGGAAACAACAAACACTCATCCACGCTTACAGCACCTGGTATTCTGAAGCGGTCACCCATCTAGTTACTGACTAGGCTCGATATTGCTTAACTTTAGTGATTGTACAGGAAACTATGTTTCAACGTGGTATGACCATAAGACATAGCACCCGCACATCCAAGCTTACAACACCTGGCATCCCCGAACGGTCACCCATCTAATTACTGACCTGGCTCGACATTGCTTAACTTTGGTGATTGTACAGGCAATTATGTTTCAACGTGGTATGACCATAAGACATAGCACCCGCACATACAAGCTTACAACACCTGGCATTCCCGAGCGGTCACCCATCTAGTTACTGACTAGGCTCGACATTGCTTAACTTTGGTGATTGTACAGAAAAGTATGTTTCAATGTGATCCAAGCTTACAACACCTGGCATTCCCAAGTAGTCACCCATCTAGTTACTGACCAGGCTCGTCTTTGCTTAACTTTAGTGATTGTGCAGGAACCAATGTTTCAACGATAGTATATTAGTGTTACTTATCTTTCGATTTATCGATTGTAATTATTGGTTAGCAAAAGACTTGACAAAGAAACGAGAAGTTTTGGCAAATAATTCAGTCGACTTCACAGCAAGTAAAGAATCTCTCACGATTAATGTGTCGTTTGTCTGGGTCGATAAAGAAGAGAGTTCCGAATTGGGCTTGAAGACGTTTGTACCGGAATCAATTGCAGTGTTTGCTAAAAGACTCTGATGAAAATCCACGCTTGCCATCGAGTCGACTAACACGTGATCTTCTTCTTCTTCTTCTTCTTCTTCTTCTTCTTCTTCTTCTTCTTCTTCTTCTTCTATGCGCCGTGACAGGAAGTTGTGGAGAGCTTTCGGGACATGGGCAATGATGCCTCTATATTTTCATATCATCCGTGACACGTAGTAATGTTTGTCTTTTTACTCTTTTTCCTTCTTCCTATACAACCATCGATCTACACAAACCCATTAGTTTAATCGCTGTTTCCATTTGTCACTCTTGCCTTCGATATGATGATTTTCTAAGTGTATCTTAGATGCAACACAAGGCCGAAAGAATGGAGCACTCAGTGAGGATCGTGCTCACAACTCAGTCGTAATTGTTCTCGTAAAGACGGGCTTGCTAACCACTGAACCACGTCGAAATGATTTTCTAAGCATTGCTTAAATGTGGCAAAAGGCCGAAAGTATAGGGCACTCACTATTCAGTCGTAATTGATCACGCGAGACAAGCTTGCTAATCATTAGACCACGTCGAAATGCTTAAAATGATTTTCAAGCGTATCTTAGATGTGGCACAAGGCCGAAAGTATGAAGCACTGTGAGGATCGAAATCACTATTCATAATAATTTTAATGTCTGATCCTTGCCCCCTCCTTCCTCAATATTAAGTATTATAATAAAAAGAAATAAAAAATAAATTTTAAAACTCTCCCTTCCCTCTCTAAATTCGACCATGTCTCTCACACCATTCCTCACCACCCTCTATGTCAACTTATATAAGCTTAATACTGCCCGTCAAAAGTATAGATTTTAAATTCTTTTTTCGTTTCACCTTTTGAAAGTGAAATCTGAAGATTCAGAAAAAAAATAAAATTCTTTGGTGAAATAAATTATTACAAATGGAGCCTTCAGGTGGTCTGATTTTTCTTTAAATTAGCTTATTCGCTTTGACTTAACATTGAGCTCTCAGGATTTCATCTTCTTTGGGATTATCCATACAGATTACCAAGATTTTCCTTTATTATATATATATATATATATATATATATATATATATATATATATATATATATATATATTGATGGAGCATTAATAATAAAAAAGGTAAAAGTAACACTCAATAATATCAACTATGAACACGGCCACAATATGCTGACCATGTTTTGAAAACATTCAATCATTCTAGATACATTTACGAAAAACAAATACATATTCATAAAAAAAATCCTTGATAATGGCTGGTAGAATAGCCGAAATCGCTCGGAACATTCAGACAGATTTTACACACTTTATGTTCAGAAAAGAACACACTTATGTGAACACAAGGAGAATCGAAGAAAAAGCTTAACCGCAGTAACTTATTAGTCGTATTTAATGAAACTTGTATCAAAGAGGAATTTTTTTATATATATATATATATATATATATATATATATATATATATATATATATATTCCCGTAATTCCCCCATGTATAATACGCCTTCATCCATATTACGCACCCAATAAAATAGTGCTGAAAGTGTGGAAAAATGTTTCTACTCACGTATACATATCTTTGATGGTGAACATCTCTGTGGTAATGACCATATAACCACTCTGGTGATGGCACTTGTGAGCCAAAAGCTTAGATCGAGGAACAGCATAATAAGAACATATCCAAATGTTGGACAATGTTTGTCTTTATTTTCACTAGAAATAAAAGCAAAAATACGAAGCTTATAACGGCTCATGATCAAATTTAATAGACATTCGTTGTCTGTTATATTTAACAATATGTCTGTCTGTCTGTCTGTCTGTCTGTCTGTCTCTCTCTCTCTCTCTCTCTCTCTCTCTCTATATATATATATATATATATATATATATATATATATATATTTGTGTATATAAATATAAAAGTGAACATAGAAGTCAACACTTAGAGACAGTCTGTTTCATGCTATATGCAATCGGGCTGACGATTGCATATAGCATGAAACAGACGATTGCATATAGCATGAAACAGATGATTGCATATAGCATGAAACAGACTGTCGCCTCTAAGTGTTGACTTTATGTTCACTTTTATATTTACACACGCTCTATCTCTGATATTGAGCACTTTATCCCATAAATATAGCACATCTTAAGACTATATTTTTTTTCATATATATATATATATATATATATATATATATATATATATATATATATGTGCGTGTGTCTGTGTGGATGTGTACATATTCGCAGACAGTGTATCTGTAGAAAAGACAAGATAAATAAAAAATATGCATATATATATATATATATATATATATATATATATATATATATATATATATATATATATAATACTTGCTCCTAAAACCTTACACACACACACATACAGACACACACAGACACATACACGCACACACACATATATATAGAGGATGAAATGTAACTAATGTCTTTAATTTAATTACAAAATTAAATTCAGGGCTTTTAGCTTCCATTTTTGAAACATGGTTAGAACTGTGTAGCGAAAAAAAACATATTTTAAATCAATTAATTTAAAATATTAATTCTGTAAATAATTTATAATATTAATGCTCTGTAAATTTACATTGAGCACTATTTTGTAAAAATAAAAACATCTATAAGAACACCGGATTATATATCTCATCACTGTTCTTTCTTTATATATATATATATATATATATATATATATTACGTCTTTTGGATCTTATTCAAAACGTGACAAGCATAAGATTTTAAGCGTCTGACGATCGGTTATATCACCGTGCAATTTTTAGTGACACTTATATGATTGTCACGTTTTTAATAAAAACAGAAAATCGTGATATTTCATTACATATAACTGCCTGTATCATACTGGGCACTGTGTTCAAAAACTCAATAATAATCGTATATATATATATATATATATATATATATATATATATATATATATATAGCCTGCTTTTCTGGTGTTTGCATATCAACTGGCGTGAGCAGACACGACTTACCTCTAGGCGTGCTAAATAGCAACTGGCATTCACAATTCTATAAACTGACGTCACTCACCAGCTGTCGCGTAATCCTCATGAATTCATCTTTCACAAACCAAGATAATTAGCCTGTATCCCTATATATATATATATATATATATATATATATATATATATATATATATATATATATATATATATATATATATATATATATATATATATATGCCGAGTATATGCGCTCGTGTGCAAAAGTTTCGAATGTTCGCATTCTGACAATGGTTCGATCGGGTTCGAATCTGACCATTGTCGATTTGTCAGGCAGCAGACTTTTTTGATGTTATCGGAATGGAGGGGTCGATCCCAGTTTGTGGCACCTTTTGGAGAGTGCCTGAAAACCATACCACGAGTTGACCAAAGCATTGTGAGTGAAACAGTGTAGACGGAACCCTTAGAGGCCGTCGATAGCTGTGCTGGCGCAAAGTTACAAGTCATTGTCAGCAAGGGTTTCCGCGTGCTGGCCTTGTTGAAATTTTTATCACGCTAGATAACATGCTCTTTCCCAGAAACTGTAACTAAGGTCTGCTCAGCATGGTTGCAGTATAAACCACAGGTGCGCTCTGTGGGTGTTGAATAAATGCGCCTGAGCAAGCGTCTGTAATAGGGATGGGCTAGCCACCTTAGTAGACGGGTATCCCTGAATACGAGTGGACAACTATGCATATGTATGTGTGTGTGTCTGTGTGCGGAAATAGAGAGAGAGAGAGCAATTGAGAGCGAGAAAGCGCGACAGACAGACAAAAAATGGCCTCATATTCTTCGACTTTTATTGACCCATTAATTTAAACCATGTCAAAACTAAAAAGGTTGGCACATTTAACTGGGAATGAAGATAGTGATTTTTCAAGCATAGCTTAGATGTGGCACAAGGTTGTAAGTATGGGGCACCCAGTGAGGATCGAACTCACTAATCAGTTGTAATTGTTCTAGCGAGACAAGCTTGCTAGCCATTACACCACCTCGAGGCGCCCAATCTGGAAATGAAGATAACGTCATAATCAAGCTGATAACTTTCCACGCTGCCTTAAAAATCGTTAGGAACGAAACTCTTTTCAATACTCGCAATAGCGTTAGCAATTAATTGAGACGTTTATTTAACTGAAAGATTTTATAAATTTATGCGAATTGAAACACTATCTCTTCGGTTCATATATGCTGAAAGTTTCATATATGAAAACGGTTAAGAGAGAAAGGGAGAGAGAGAGAGAGACTCTGTGTGTGTGTGTGTGTGTGTGTGTGTGTGTGTGTGTGTGTTACACTAGGGCTTAACTGACAAGTATTCGCAATTCTCAATTTGATTATCGCTGTTTTCAGCCATGTTGTCTTCAGTTTTAATTTTCTTCGTTTTTTGTTTGTTTGTTTGTTTGTTTGATTTTTGGGTTTTTTTTATTCTTCGCCTTTCACTATCGTTCCCAGTGCTAGAAAAAAGTTTCGATTTCATATTCAGGGGATTCTTTTCGATTGACCTTTTGATTCGATCTGTTTGCCGAAACAGATAATTTCACAACTCGGTAAAGTCTTCTCCTCTTCTTTGTGACTGTAGAATCCGGTCTTATGTGATCAGTTTAAATCTTACAGTCCCGGGGGTGGGGTTTATGATTTTTCTTTCTCTCTCTGTGACATATTCTAGACTTTGAAACGAATACTGGTCGGTATATTAAAACTATAATGTAGCTGGCCACTCGTATTCGAGGATACCCATCTACTGGGGCAGTTAGCCAATCCCTATTGCAGACGCTTGCTCAGGCGCATTTGTATTTATTCAACATCCACAGAGCCCACCTGTGGTTTATACTGCAACCATGCTGACAATTTCTGGTAAAAAAAAAGCGTTATTTTGCGTGATCAATAATTTGAACAAGGCTAGCACGCACAAGCCCTCGGCCATGATGACTTGGGACTTTGTCCTAGCACAGCTATCGACGGACCCCAATTTCACTCACAAGTGGTATGGTTTTCATTCACTTTCCAAAGGTGCCTCACCCTGGGATCGACCGATAACATCAGGAAGTCCCATTCCTGACAGATCGACCATGGTGAGATTCGAACCCGGGTCTCATGGTCAGTATACTAACGTCCTAACCACTTGGCCACGTGCCCATATTAAAATACCCGTGCAAATTTCCCTACCGCATTATTAAATATTAGCGCTTAACAACTTAATCAAAATATTGCAATAGCAATCATAAATATGAACGATAAACTACATCCGCGTCACGTGTAAGACGATAAAATACATCCGCACCCTGGGTAAGATGATAAAATACATCCACGCCCTGGGTAAGATGATAAAATACATCCACGCCCTGGGTAAGATGATAAAATACACCCGCGTCACGTGTAAGATGATAAAATACATCCACGCCCTGGGTAAGATGATAAAATACATCCACGCCATGGGTAAGATGATAAAATACATCCACGCCCTGGGTAAGACGATAAAATACATCCACGCCCTGGGTAAGATGATAAAATACATCCACGCCCTGGGTAAGATGATAAAATACATCCACGCCATGGGTAAGATGATAAAATACATCCACGCCATGGGTAAGATGATAAAATACATCCACGCCCTGGGTAAGATGATATAAAATACATCCACGCCCTGGGTAAGATGATAAAATACATCCACGCCCTGGGTAAGATGATAAAAATACATCCACGCCCTGGGTAAGATGATAAAATACACCCGCGTCATGGGTAAGACGATAAAATACATCCACGTCATGGGTAAGATGATAAAATACATCCACGCCATGGGTAAGATGATAAAATACATCCACGCCCTGGGTAAGACGATAAAATGAATCCACGCCATGGGTAAGATGATAAAATACATCCACGCCCTGGGTAAGATGATAAAAAATACATCCACGCCCTGGGTAAGACGATAAAATACATCCACGCCCTGGGTGTAAGATGGGAAAATAGATCCACGCTCTGGGTAAGATGAAAAAATACATGAATGGGTAAGACGATAAATTTTTTACCAACAACGCCATTTTAAGAAAAAAAAATTATCCAATAAAAATCATGGTAAGATGATAAAATAAACCCATTGAGGTTGATAAGATGAAAAATAAAACAAACCAAATGATAAATACATGAATGCCATGGGTAAGATGATAAAATACATCCACGCCCTGGGTAAACGAAAAAACTTTACATCCACGCCAATGGGTAAGATGATAAAATACATCCACGCCCTGGTTAAGATGATAAAATTTCTTTCCACGCCTTGGGTAAGACGATAAAATACATCCACGCCCTAGGTAAGATGATAAAATACATCCACGCCCTAAGTTCTTTAAAAATACATCCACCTTCTGGGTAAGACGATCGTTTTTTTCTTACTTTCACGCATTTTCTAAAAAAGATGATGAAAAATACATCCACGCCCTTTTTAAGATGATAAAAACACCCGCGTCACGTTAAGATGATATATTCATCCACGAGACGTTGGTTAATTTTTCTTTAAAATCACATCCCCATTTTTAATGATTTTGGGTAAGATGATAAAATACATCCACGCAGATGGGTAATTTATTAAATACATCCACGCCCTTTTGGGTAAGATGATAAATACATTCCGTCGTTCGGTACCCTGAGTCGGTAAAATGATTCTTTTATCCACCTTTTGGTCGAGATTATAAAATACATCCACGCCATGTTCTTAAGAAGCTTAAAAATACATCCACGCCCTGTAAGACGATAAAATACATCCACGCCCTGGGAAATGATAAAATACATCCACGCCCTCTTTCCAAGCAATTAAAAAACATCCAGAATAGCCTGGGTAAGACGATAAAATACATCCACCGGCCCTGGGTAAGACGATAAAATACATCCACGCCATTGACAGGGAAAGAATGAAAAAAATCCACGCCATGGGAAAGAAAGAAAAAAAAGAAAGACCGTTTAACGCCTGTTTCAATATGGAAAACTTACACCCAAATCTAATCATTTGTAAGACGATAAAATACGATCCACGCCATGGGTAAGTTGATAAAATATTTCCATGCCCTGGGTAAGATGATAAAGGCCAAACGTGTCACGGGTAAGATGAGAACTCGCTACTCAGTTGTAATGGGCAAGACGAGAAAACTTCCTAATCCGAGGTGTAAGGCGACAAAATACATGCATCATGGATTATTCCAAATTTTATTCCGTTGTTAGCTCAAAGACGATAAAGTGAATCCAACAACAAGGTCTTGAAGAGATGTGGAACCACCTCTTCGCTGCAGGTTTATTCCCAATCATTAACCAGAAGAGTGGTAAAGATTCAGGGTCAGAATATTAAAATAGGAAAACCTCCAAAAGTTTTCAATGGGTCATTCTATGAACGTTGTTAAAAATAGGTTTTAATATTTCCTTTGATTTCTGGAAAATTTTTTACCAACAATACATTTTGAAAAAAATTATCAACAATAAAAATCATGTCGGCATTAAATAACCCATTGACAAAAAAAAAAAAAAACAAACAAACCAAATCATAAATATGAATGCTGGTCGTTATTTTAAGATGGGCTTCCAGGAAATTCAATGATTTGAATCTTTTTTCCAACTTTGTCCATTTCAATGAAACAGACGCTAGATACTTTTATTTCCATTTCAAGGTCCTTGTATTTTGACAGCTTTTTTAATATCTTCAAAGATACATTGCAGTCTACAGGAACTGCCATATCAATAAGGAGGCACATTTTTGTTTGGGGTCTTTAATAACTATGTTTGGGCGATTGGCTTTGATTGTTCTGTCAGTGTTTATTGTGTAGTCCCATAGAATTGTAACAGGTCCTATCTCCGTAACCGGGTCTGGGTGGTGTTCATACCAGTTTCTTTCCGTTTCCTTAACATTATTATTATTATTATTATTATTATTTCCTTTGATTTCTGGTGTATACTCATTTCTTTCGGGGTCTCGACCAGAAATCTAAGGTCAGAAATGGCATCATGACATTTTCCAATGAACAATTTTGAAAAAAAATCGCAAGTATTTTACATAGATAAAACCATTCTTAAGGCGTGGGCTGTACTTGTGAGAACATTTTCTTTTGTATTTCTTTAACCCATGGGCTCCCAGGAATCCCTTCAATGAGTCTATTGGAATCTTTCTGAGGGCTCCAACTACAACTGAAATTGTTGATGTCATCTTATGCCACATTTTTGAGATTTCGATTTCAAGGTCCTTGTATTTTGAGTTTTTTGAAGAATTTGAACGATTCATTGCAGTTTGCAGAGACTACCATCTTAATAATGAGGCACATTTTTATTTGCGGTCTCTGATCACGATGTCTGGGTGATTAGCTTTGATTTTTTATTTTGTCTCTGTGGGTTGTAAAGTCCCATAAAATTGTTACACGTCCTATTTCCGTACGCGGGTTTGGATGGTGTTGATACCAAATTCTTGTAGTTTCCTTTCCGTAACAGCTGTAGATTTTTCAGTGCAGATAATGTCATGCCGAGTTTTTTATACAGTGGGAACCATTACCCCGCAAACTAATACAAAGTGGTCAATTGTTTCTGGATATTTATCACAGAATCTGCATTTTGGGCTAACACAGTTTTTCAGTAAGTGTGTTTGATAATTTCTTGTTAGCAAGCATTGGCCCTGTGCAGCAAGATAAAACCTTCGGTTTCAGCTTTTAACCCAGCACTACATAGTCAGTGATGGGTACGGGAGTTTTGTCTACATCAGCTTGTTTGGTACGAGTAGAGTATTGGCCAGGAAGAGGTTTATCTTGCCATCGTTTCTATATCAGGTCGATTGCATTTGACTTTGCTTTCTTTTTTAAGTATTTTGCAGCTGCAGTCGCTGTATTATGCTTTACTTGCATTTTAAACGCCATTTTGAACTTGCTGGCTTCCTTCATTTATCTATTTATTTATTATTATTATTGATTCGTCACTGTTTTTATTTCCAGTTAATGAACCTGACGAAATGGAGAATTCTGCAGAACCAGTCGAGACGGAAAGCGAGGCGGCGTTAAGTCCTGAAGAAGCACGCCGCTTGGAAGCCGAAGCCTCGCTTCGCAATATGCTCGACGAGGTGGACACTGAAGACAAATTACGGAATCAAGATTCCAATGAGGAGGAAACCGAAGAGACACTTAATTACCAACAAGTGAAAGGTTAGTAAAAAAAACATTTTCGCATTAAAATAAATTATTTGGAGTCAAAACTTTCAATTAAAAAAACTTTGTTTACATGAAAGCAAATTATGTCTTCGGCGGAAGACCTTACAAAATATCAGTGAAGATAAATTCTAAACACCAAAATTCTTTTTCCTCACTACTACCTTTAAGTCTAAATAACTATACTAGATAAATTCTAAGGTAGATGTCATGGAGTTCAAGCGATATTTTATCCAAATATTTTATTAATATTTTTTGTTATAATTTCACCCCAAGAAACAAGGCCACTAAGATGAAAGGGTGGAGAGTAATTGTCTATGGTTAAAGATAATTCTTCATCGTTGAAACGGAGTCTGTGTCTAGGTCTGTAAACCTGTAGAGTAATTGTCTCTGGTTAAACGTAATTGGCAAAAATTCTTAAGAAAACTGACAAAGTTTGCAATAAACTATAACAAGAGAAAAAGAACAGGCTAAAAATAATATTGAACAGATATGTGCAAGGCAAAGCAACCGTAATAAGGCAAAACAACCGTAATAAGGCAAAAAGTTCACAAACTGTAAACGGTGTTAACACGCAAAAGTGGATACACACAAGCGATCGCAGCGTTCTGACTTTAAGAGAAGAAAGAACAGGACTAAGTCAGATGAGATCGAGAATTGGCCTCTCTTATTGGCTTGGAAGAAATCCCAGCATGCATCTGTGTGTTTTGTCTATAAATTTAAGAAGGTGGGTACCAAGATCGGACAGAACCAAGTCGGATGAGACTGAGAAGTGACCTATCTTATTGGCTTGGAAGAAATCCCAGCATGCATCTATATAGTTTGTCAATAAATTTGTAATGTTTCCTAAATCTGATTTGTGTACATTTTAATAAAATTAAAAAAGAAGAAAAAATATTTGTACATAGGAATATTTTTAAAATCATGGGTATTTTATTGAGGCCCCAGCGATGAGGTGGTACTCTGGTACATGTCGTAATGGATTGTAAAGGATGGGCTCTTGCGTTGTGAAAGGTTTACGAGTCGGATTTGCTAGACGTAGGATAGATAGTGTAGACCAGCATTGCCCACTTCCCATTCGGACTTGTGCCGGAAATGCATGTAAAATCATGTTTTAAATAAATATTACTAAATGTGGTTGGAACCAACAGAGACATTATGAGGAAAAAAAGCTATTAAGAAAAGAGAACAAATAAATGAATAAAAATTAACGATTGATGTTGTGTTGTATTTTATTTTATTTTATTTATTTATTTTTATTTTATTTATTTATTTTTTCATTTAAATTTTCGAATTTGACTGGAAAGCAAGAAGAGAGTTCCACAAACGAAAAGTTCGAGAGAAGAATCTGCTAGCATAGAACTTGCGGTTACATCTAGCCGTTTCAACTGCCAAATGACCTTGTCCCCAATCCCATAGTGTGCTTAAATTCATAAAGTTTAGGTACCACAAAAGAAAATTCATCAGAACATCTACCATGAAAGACTCAGGGGAGCTGCGTTACGGCGGTGGGAAAGCCACTGAAGTCGAGATGCCAGGTCAGGGCCAATAACATTGCAGATTCTTCTTTCAAGAATCTCTAGACATGTAGCAGGGTCAGCAGACCAGATGTTGCGGCAGTATTCAAAGCAAGGATGAATGGCGGACTTATAAATTGTATAAGATAGATTCTGGCGGGAAAAATTGTCTAGCACTTAGTGAACCAACTTTCTTGGCTGCAGATTAAGCAATTGATTATATGCAACCCGCGGGAAAGTGTCGTGGTTTTGTGACCAATGAAAGAATTTAATGGAGTTCTTTTGAGTACAGATATTAGAAGACAGAGAAAATCATAAACGATATTGGTTTTGAATTAACGGTGGGGATTAACTTTCTGAGTTTGTGGAGGCACATTTCTCAAAAATTATTTAAACCTAAATTATTTGAATTTAGCGTTTGGACGACGATTTACACAAATGCTGCTGATATTTTCCGACATAGTAGAAATCAGGTCCCGTGACGTGTCATTTAATTTGTCAACCAATGAAAATACTCTATTCTTTCTAATATAAATAATAGAGCAAAAATTCATCTTTTTCTCAATGAGTTCAAACACAATTTGGATTAAACAACAACTAATAAGTTATTAAATATGTAATTTATATTCGAGCTATTATCCTCATCTTTGTTGTTATTATCACAACGTTTCGGCCGTAGTGCTCTCTGGCGTGCTTCAGTTGGTTGTTGATCCGGGTAAAGTTCAGGGAATTTCAAACTAAGATAGTTCTCATTGTGTTGTCACTATACAGGGATATCTCGTTTTTTTTTTTATTTTATTTTATTTTTGTTTTGCTATTTTTCCTCGCCTTGTGCCACCAAATTCATGAAACAAAGCGTTAATCGATGCCAGGAGTGGCTAAACTTACTTAATGTATGAGCCGCACACGATAAAGTTCAAATTTTTGAGAGCCACAAGACATGAACAAAATTTACACATACGTTTTTGTTACATAAACATTTTGTTACAATTTTTTAGTATAAATATTAAGAAATACATTTATGCAACAATATTTATTCATGTATACAGTTTATGAAACTGTTTACTAACATATATATCTATATCTCTGAGATGAGGTATTAGGATTACTTGTATTATTTACATTATTCGGACTGTTATCCTCATCTTCATTGCCATATTCACAACGTTTCAACCATTGTACGCTCCGGCCTTTATGTCTATGTCTCTCTATATATCTGTCAATATCTCTGAGATGAGGTATTATGATTACTTTCATTATTTACATTATTCGGACTGTTATCCTCATCTTCATTGCCATATTCACAACTTTTCGGCCGTTATACGCTACGGCCTTTTTGTCTATGTCTCTCTATATAACTGTCTATATCTCTGAGATGAGGTATTATGATTACTTGCATTATTTACATTATTCGGATTGTTATCCTGTTATTGCCTTATTCGCAACATTTCGGACGTTGTCTCTTCCTTTATGATTGGAATTTGGAACCGATATCCTTTATTTCGAGATGAGGTATTAGATTGTTCTAGTTATTTACATCATTCGGACCGGATTATCCGTCATCTTCATTTAACTCAATATTCCAAGTTTTTTGGTTCACCACTGCTGTGAGCTGTTATTCTATGTCTCACAACCCTTTGGGTCTAGTCACTGAGATCTAACCAACGATGATTATCCAATGGGCCATGTGTATTCAAGGACTGTTATTTACTCATGAATATTAAACTTAAGTTTTAATCCAATGGCGTCTCAATTCATATCCAGTGAATAATTATAACTGTTTGAATTTTTGAGATGCATCCTTTATATTAACTTGAAGAATTTACATTATTCGGATAGTTCCACGAGCTTCATATTAAAGGTCAAAGGCTTCGAGAGCTGCCGTTTGGCCATCCCTGCTCCAGGCTATTATGACAATGGAAATCTTAGCTTAAAACATAATTCTGAGATGATGATATTATGATTGTTTGCATTATTTACATTACGAGAATGAGATCCTGACTTCAAGGTCATATTAATGTGGGGTTTCGAGTTGTACGCTCCGGGGACAAATGTCTATCAGCCCCTCTATATATCTTGTTATAGCCTGAGATGAAGTACCGATGATTCTTTTGCAATGGGAGGCGCGGCATTAGGCGGACTGTTCCCCCCTGGGCTTGCACATATTCAGTAACATTTCCGACGTTGACCCCTCTGTCCTGACAGAGAATTTGGAATCGAACCCTGTCCAAGAACGACGCGACTGAGAGATTGTACTAGTTCCATTAAAAATCCCTCCTAAGATGTCTCCGTTATTTCCATTTAACTCAACTCTCAAGTTTTTGAGACCGCTTGCTGTGAGCTCACATTACTTCACAAGGCATATTTTGGGTTACCTTGTTGATATTCGGTTTAACCAAACCTTATTTTTTTTTAGCCCATGTGACTTTAACAAACGAGAAATAAGCATGACGGATTAAACTTAAGTTTTAATTCAATGGCGTGAAGATATCGCGTTGAATAATTATAAACTGAATTTTTTATATCAGGCTTTATATAACGGTTGAAAAAAAAATACAGGTTCGATTCCATCGGAGACACATGTTAGGTATGAGATTTCAAATATTCAGGCCGTTAAATGTTGGCCAATACTGTTTCCAGGCTTTACTTAAATATTATTTACTTAAATATTTGTGTCTATATAAATAACGTATAACAATAAAATATATTAAAATAATTGTCGGGCTTAATCCATTTCATAATAACGACGTAATTTGTTTACGCTTCGAGCTGATATGAACATTCGAGGGAAATCGTAGGAAATTTGTACCTTAAAAGCAGTAATTCGACTTTGCTAACAAGACGCTTCCTCTGTAGCTAAATGGTATATATAACGGTTCTGTGTAGGATACAGGTTCGATTCCTCTCGGAGGGCACATATTTTCTATGCGTTTTCTCGGACATTCAGGCCGGTAAATGTTAATACTGTTTATTATAAACGGAGAATTTACTTAAATATTTGTATCTATAAAAATAACGTATGAAAATATGTTATGAAAGTCCGACAATTATTTTTAAGACATTTTTATGCTTATACATTCTTTTTATAGATACAAATATTTAAGTAAATGCTCTGTTTATAATAAACAGTATTAACAACATTTACCGGCATGAATGTCCGAGAAATTTTAATAGAAAACATGCGTCCTCCGACATGAATCGAACCTGTATCCTATACGAAACCGTCATAAAGCCTGTAAAATCATGTAGAATTGTACTTTAAAAACATTAAAAATCGACCTTGTTAACCGAAACGCTCGTTTGTGGCAAAATCGGTAAAACCACGTCAGGCTATCTAACGGTACCGTATAGGATACAGGTTCGACTCCTCTCGGAGGACGCATATTTTCTATGACAATTTCTCGGACATTCAAGCCGGTAAATGTTAATACTGTTTATTATAAACAGAGCATTTAATTAAATATTTGTATCTATAAAAAAGAATGTATAAACATAAAAATGTCATATATATATATATATATATATATATATTCTACCTAACTTTCTGTCCAAAGACAATTTCTGTGAATGTATATATCGGTTTCTTTGTTATGAAATGTAGTTTTTCCAACATGCCTGTATTTTTTTATTTTCATTTCAAATCATGTTTTTGTTGAGGCTGTTGTTGCTGTTCGCCTTTAACGAAAAATATCATGGATTTATATTGTCAAATCCCAGTTGTTTTCACAGCTTGCACTGGGTTATTTTCCTACCCAATCATGTGTCTCTCTGAGACAGCTTACACTATTATTATTATTATTATTATTATTATTATTATTATTAACACATGAGTGTCTGAAGCCTCCGTTGCCCATGTGTTAATAATGCTATCAACCAGTGGGAAAATGTTCTCTTTCCATATACCTGTATTATCCGAAACCAAATTACGCGGAAATTATTTCATCATAAATGTGTGATCGTCGCTGCCGCCGTTTTAAACCGGCGCCATCTCTCAGGAGAACTTCAAAGAAGAATTCATATCAGTAGGCCTGTTTACTCGACAGGCAACCGCCATCTTTCTTTAAGCAGCAGATAAGTTTGACACCTCCAGTACATATGCGCCAACGCTCACTCGGTAGAAGCGGGAGAAGAAAATGCGTCCAAATTTCAAACACGATGGAAGAGAGAGAGGGGGGAGGGGATGAGAGAGAGGGTGATGGAGATAGATAGAACGAGAGAGAAAGAGAGAGAGAGAGAGAGAGATTTCACTTAGAAAATACTCCACGCCCGCGAATTTTTCGCTGGGAAATGCAAAAATAAAATTATGTGAAATGAGTGAATGAAGTAAAGAAAAACCCTGGTGATCTAAAACAAGAAAATTAAAAGCTACTTAAAGGTTATAAAAGTTTTAACTTTTTACTTATTAGAGTACCTATCTAGTTTTTCGAACAGCCCCCTTTCAATTGTTTTTGGCACAATATCGCAGACACTTATTTTCATGTGGATTTTTATTTTATAAATGCCTGGTCGTTCACGATGTAGGTTCTCATGGCTCTCCACAGCTTCGTTTTTCTCTATCATTTGTAAATTGCTCTGATTTCTTGGGAAATATAGTGTAATGGTTTCCCGTTTCTCATTTCCCCGGGTTTTAATTCAGAATATAGTAGCCCTCACTTAAGGCTGGAGAGCCTATTCTACCCTGTTAGTTTATGACTTGTATAGCGATCAACGTCTGAGCGAATTTAAATTATAAACCCAGTTTTTCTGTTTATTTATGTTCCATACGTCGTTCTTGTTCAAATCCCTGTTAAAGTCAAAATTTCGAATACAAGATCACCCTACTTTAAAAAATTTCTTTAGTCTTACAATCCTAATTTGGTGTTTTGCCTTACTCAGCTAAGGCATACTGTTGAAAACACCGTGTTACAGAATGCGAAGGCCAGGGCCAGAATGGTCAGCAATTGGCCGCAGTTTCTCGTGAGCGTGGTATTCCGACAATGACGAGTTGCCTTTTTTTGAGGGGTTTGAATATAAAACCTAAACGGCACGAATCCAACAGAGGGTCTCAAGAATTCTGACGCGTCGATATGCCTCCCACTGCCAGGTCTGAGACTAGCTAATACCACCACGGAAGGAAGCTGAGCCAACATGAAACATGCGTTCCTGTGACGTCATTTCTCCTATTGTCTTTTACAATCCAAGCTGACACTCTTAATAGAACAAATACCAAAAATAAATTACCCATTTTGTATATACCATTTTATGTTGTAGCGTAAGATCTAAAACGCAACAACTGGTTCCCATACGATCACAGAATTTAAGCAACGTCGAGTTTGGTCAGTACTTAGATGGGTAACCGCTTCGGAATAGCAGGTGCTGTAAAATTGGAATGTGCTGTGGTGTAATGGATAATAGCACGGAATTGTTAATCGGAGAGCCGAGTTTCGTTTCATGTCGAGTTCGTTATATCTACTTACGGGCATTTTGGGAAATGTATTAATCCACCTCTTCTCCCTCCAGCTATGGGTTAATTAGTATGATTTCTAACACTAAATCATTATTATCTCCCCACAAAAAATCTTCCAGACTAAAAATATTTTCTGGCTTTACGACTTCCTCTCTGATTATGGAAGATATCTTTGTTTTTCAAATTCCTCTCTGACTGTGGATGACACCTTTTTTTTACGAATTCCTCTCTCATTGTGGATGACATCTTTCTTTTCTTCTACGATTGTGATCGATATTTTTGTTCTATGACCTCTCCCAATTGTGGACGACATCGTCGCTTCAGAGTGTGAATTATTTTTTTGTTTTAGAAATTCCTATTCGATCGTCGGCGACAGGTTTGATTTACGACTTCCTCTCCGATTTCTGCCGATATCTTTGGTTAGCAACTTTTTCTCAGATTGTGGATGACATCTTTGTTTTACGACTTCATATCTCATTTTAAATGACATATTTGATTTACGACTTCGGCTCTGATTGTGGATGACAACTTTGTTTTACGACTTCCTCTCTCATTGTGGATGACATCTTTGTTTTACGACTTCCTCTCACATTGTGAATTACATCTTTGTTTTACGACTTCATCTCTCATTGTGGATGACATCTTTGTTTTACGACTTCAGCTCACATTGTGGATGACATCTTTGTTTTACGACTTCATCTCTCATTGTGGGTGATATTTTTTTTACAACTTCCTCTCTCATTGAGGATGACATCTTTGTTTTACGACTTCCTCTCACATTGTGAATGACATCTTTGTCTTACGACCTACTCTCTGTTTGTGGATGACATCTTTGTTTTACGACTTCCTCTCTCATTGTGAATTACATCTTTGTTTTACGACTTCATCACTCATTGTGGATGACATCTTTGTTTTACGACTTCCTCTCTCATTGTGAATTACATCTTTGTTTTAAGACTTCCTCTCACATTGAGGATGACATCTTTTTTTACGACTTCCTTTCTCATTGTAGATGACATCTTTGCTTTACGACCTCATCTCTGATTGTGGATGCTATCTTTGTTTTACGACTTCCTCTCTGATTATGGATGGCATCTTGGTTTTTCGACTTCCTCTCTCATTTTGGATGACATCTTAGTTTTACAACTTTCGCTCTGATTGTGGATCTTTGTTTTACGACTTCATCTCAAATTGTGGATGACATCTTTGCTTTACGACCACATCTCTGATTGTGGAAAACATCTTTGTTTTACAATTTCCTCTCTGATTGTGGCTGACATCTCTGTTTTACGACTTCCTCTCTCATTGTAGATGACATTTTTTTTTACGACTTCTTCTCTCATTGTGGATGACAACTTTGTTTTACGACTTCCTTTCTCATTGTGAATGACATGTTTCTTTTACCACTTCCTCTCTAATTGTGGATGACATCTTTGTTTTGCAACTTTCTCTCTAATTGTAAATGACATCTTTGTTTTACGACTTCCTCTCTAATTATGGATGACATCTTTATTTTACGACTTCCTCTCTGATTGTGGATAACATCTTTGTTTTGCAACTTCCTCTCTAATTGTGGATGACATCTTTGTTTTGCAACTTCCTCTCTAATTGTGGATAACATCTTTGTTTTGAAACTTTCTCTCTAATTGTGAATGACATCTTTATTTTACGACTTCCTCTCTGATTGTGGATAACATCTTTGTTTTACAATTTCCTCTCTGATTGTGGCTGACATCTCTGTTTTACGACTTCCTCTCTCATTGTAGATGACATTTTTTTTACGACTTCTTCTCTCATTGTGGATGACAACTTTGTTTTACGACTTCCTTTCTCATTGTGAATGACATGTTTCTTTTACCACTTCCTCTCTAATTGTGGATGACATCTTTGTTTTGCAACTTCCTCTCTAATTGTGAATGACATCTCTGTTTTACGACTTCCTCTCTGATTGTGGGTGACGTCTTTGTTTTACGTCTTACACCCCGATTGTCGGCGATATCTTTTTTTTACGACTTTTTCTCCAATTGTGGACGACATCTTACTTTTATGACACCCACTCCGAGTGTGGACGATATCTTTGTTTTACGATTTCATCTTCGATTGCGAACGATATTTTTGCTTTTCGACTTTCTATAGGATTTTCGGCGGCATCTTTGTTTCATGACTTCTTCTCCGATTGTCGATGATTCCGAAGTTTTTCTCTACTTCTATATACCGTGTCCCTTTGCGGTCATTGCTCTCCACAATTTCCTGTTCTTTGTAGCTCTTAATAAATATTGTCTTTTTGTTATAAAGTCTGTTCTGATATTCATTTACTCGTTCCTCTTGCTTTCAATCTGTCCTGTGAGTATCAGATTTTCCAAGCGCTCTTTCCTCAATTTCCCCCCAGAAATTTCAATCCTCTCTTTCTGATGTTAAGTATAATTTTGTTTCCATTTTATCTTAAACTTTGACTTTTCTCACCGATTCGGTCCGTGATATTTTCAGCATTCTTCTGTAGAACTGCATTTCTGTTGCTTCAAATCCCGTCTTCATCTGCGACGAGATTGCTCAGAATTGACTGCCATGTAGGAGGACTGATATTGCGTAACTGTTCAGTACTCTTTTCTTTGTTTCTAACGAATGTTTACAACTTCATAGTCATATTTTCGAAGTAAAGGAAAGTAAGAAAAAGAAAATGATTAACTATTAATTATAAATGTTGTAACGTTTGGCTGTTAGCAAACGTGACAGCTCAGGATGCTAGCTTCAAATTGGAAGCGTCAGAATAGAATAAATATAGATATTTGGCTATCGGTGAATATCTTCTCTTTCTTTCTTTCTTGCTTTTCTTCTCTTTCTGCTTTCTTTGGGGGAAAATAATTATAACTGTAATAATCTTTATTTAGTACAGCCTGATGAGATGTGACGATAAACATCGAAACATGAATGCATTCATGTAAAAGCGGTTTTATACATGTTCCAGTGTAATATCCTATAATAAAAAAAATATTGCTCTACTTTTTAATTGTATTGAATCCTATTTTGAATTAATATTATGAACGTTTAAATTTATATTTGATTCTTTCTCATTTCATTTGGTTAAACAATCAGTTTAGTATCCTTTCTTTCACCATAGACCCACTGGAGTGACAGGGTGTAATCGATCTCTATTTTTTTTCCTCAGATTATGTCATTTACAGCGGTTTAGTAGTTGGTTTATGGTGAAATTTGTTTAGCCGAGAAAAATATTGCGTCATCCGTGATTGCATCAGATTTTCATCACGCCTAAACACTATTGTCCCGACTATCGATTAGTTGTCCTATAGTCATTGTCTGCGATGAGCGTTACTCCATGGAAGCGTACAAAAAATGTAACGCTGCACAAACACAATGGCAAGGCTTACCAGTTAGCAAATCAAAGTACTATCGACTGGCTAGAAAACTCTCCTGATTTAAATCCAATCGAGAATTCATGGTCAATCTGCAAGGAGCGATTTAACGGAATGGACATACGAAGTACTAATATGAGCACTGGGTCATGTTTCATTGGGAAAATACGGAAAAGTGAGTAATAACTGAAATATTCGTTTTCTTTCCATTAATTTGCAAGGGTATATATATATATATATATATATATATATATATATATATATATATATATATAATTTATAAATATATGTATATATATTTATATAAATAAATTCCCAAGAGGATAGAATTCAGGTAGAACTCAATGTCCAGGACAGAGTAAGAATATAACATTTTTTTTTTAATTTGTAGGTCTGATGAATTGGATCGTAATTACGATTCCAATGTAATAAATTATAACCATGGAATATTAGTGTTTGAGCCTTTTTTACTATATATATATATATATATATATATATATATATATATATATATATATATATATATATAAAATATATATATATATATATATATACATAAATATATATATATATATATATGATCAGTTTCTACTCGAACCACTCTTCTAAAATTAAATCTGGAATTATTATCGCTTTCTATCTAAGAGCATTAAGAATCTGTAGTCCTCAATATTTACTTAAAGAAGAAACATACATAGAAAACACATTCAAAACCTACAATACCCATATCATTTCGTCCACAACGCAAGAAGAAAGGCATACAAAATATACAAACGAAACAAAACTAATAACATAATCCGCAATAGTAAATTACATGAAAACAGATACATACTACCGACCAATTCTGTCACGTCCACTATCCAGAATAACCTATCCCATCTAAATAATCTTGAAATTGTCACAAACACTTCCAAAACCATTATGGATATACTAAGATCTTCAAACAATAATAACACTAATATTTCTGAAGTAGGCTTTTATAAAATAAATTGCCAAAACTGTTCATCCCAAAATATTGGAGAAACAAGAAATTAAAAAAAAAAAAAACGCATTTATGAGCACAAAAGAGACCTCAGAAAAAACAACTTAGCTAATGCACTAGTCATACATAGAAATAAATTCAACCACAATTTTGATTTTAAAAATCCTACACTCATAAAAAAAGTAAATAACTCACTCAAAAGGAAAATTCTAGAGAGTGCCGCCATAGAATATTACCTAAATATTAATCTACGCCCAGGTTCTTGGCTTATTTCACCATTCTAAACAAAATTACTGCTCTCCAAAACAAACATCCAGAACAGTATTAAGAAATCAAAAGAAAATGGTTGAATCCGTCAACACAACAATAAAAACATCTCCACACGTGACAATAAATGACGTAATTTTCAGTTAACAGTATGAAAATAGCGTTCTCTAAATTCTTCCAGTTGCTAAGGACATTTTGTTTTTGTTATTATTAGTTACTTTGTTTAAATAAATTAATTTCGTTTTTTGCTTTGAGAAAGTCCACATTGGACGAAACGCGTCGGCAACTAAGTTACTACAGTCTTTTTCCTAGTATTTTACATATATATATATATATATATATATATATATATATATATACCATATATCGAGCCATTTGATTTATCCACATTAATACCTATATACATATATATAAAAACATAAATATAAAATATTAAAGTTCTGCACCAAACTCAGCTAATTTAGTAAAATATCTACATAGTAATCTGGCTTTAGTGCATTTAGTAAAAAGCTTGTCCTTCTCTTCGTTAGTTCCTTAGTTTGCACGGCCGTTACGCTCTGCCAGTACCTCATAAATAATGGACTATTTCGTTTTGATAGCCTAAGATAAACACATGGTGGAGTAATTGTTATCGGTTCGGTTTGAGGAATCGAAGAGCCGAGATCGAATACAAGAGTTCATTACATTCGCTTACGTGCTAATACCCTTGGGAAAGGTCTGAATCCATCTCTTCTCACTCGCTAAGCGCAAAATAGCAGGACAGACTGGGTTTTATAACCTTTGGGTGGCAATCAGTCTAGAAGAAGAAAACTCTGAATTCAAACCACCTGCCGCCTCGGATCTTGCCTCTTTTGGCAAAGGCTAGAAGGTAACTTAAAAAAACAAATCCACTTCTGAGAGGAGCGACGGGATAACCTCAACATCCCTAGAGGAAAAGGAACTGGTAGGCCATTGCTGTAGCCACTATTCTGCATTGAATATTACGATGAACCATAACAGTAAGAAGGAGGGAAGTGCAGACCTTGGCGTCGTAAAACTAATTGAATAAAATGAAATGAATTTAAATACTAGTTATGCTGATGATTGTTAGTAAGTTTGGCTCGATGCTACATTATTAAAGAGTTGATGTCAGTATAGCTTTAGTTGAGTAAATTAAATCCATGTAAATCCTTTAGCCTTAATAATAAGTGATGTTCGACGGTAAGCAGAGAGTAATGCAACGCCAGTCTATCCTAATCGATGACTCTGATGACGTCAATGATAGGCTCTGGTTACCATAATTCCCAGTTCGAACGGCAAAGCACGTCATCATTAACTGCACAAAGGAAAAATCGATTATTCACGTCAGTCCGTACGCAGAAATAATCGAATTATTTACAGATACAATTATTTCAAGACGTCATAGAGATCTCTAGGAACAACATCGCAGCCGAATACTGACGCTATACAATCTTCGGATTGAAAAAACAAATCAAGATATTTTTTGTTATTGTTTCACTCCAAGCAAGGCGACAATGTCACTAGAACGCAGGGTGGGTGGCTACAGGGAGTGAAAGTGAAAGAGAATATGAAGACTGATTATTGGGGAGGATTGAGGAAAGGACAAAAAAAAAACTCTAAATAAGAAGGACCCATGAACCAGGAGGAATAAAAAAGGAGTCGACCCTGGTCGGGATCATCAAATCAATGAGAACGATCCTTTCGTTTATTTGCATAATATGTGCTTCTCTAGCGCTAAATACAGTTTTAAATTCAAATTTTTCCTTCTCCTAGACCGGTTGCCACCCAGGGCTATAAAACCCAGTCTGTTAAGGAGTCGACCATAGTCGGGATAATTGAAAATATGCGAACGATCTTTTATTTAGCTACATAGTAAGTGCTTCGACAGGGCTACGTACAGTTTTGAATTCAAAGTTTTCTTTCTCCTAGACCGGTTGCCACCCAAGGCTATAGAACCTTTCCCACGTAAGTGAAAGTAATGAACGCGATTTCCGATTCCTCAACCCAAGCCGCAATCCATTATTCTACCGTGCTTCTAAGAAAGGTATAAGACACTTTAACTAAAACAGTTGGCTGAATGGAATTTATAAATACACGTACAATGTTGATAATTACGGTGTCAAAAGAATTAAATCAAAATAAAACCTAAAAACAGCTTATAACTTAAATAAGTTAATGTAGCGTTGCAGCTCAAAACATACACTAAATTTGTTCTCAGCTTCTTCCAGTCAATCGCTTGTAGTTTAAAAAAAATCTTTGGACAGATCGTTACCCATGAAATAAAACCATCAAACAAAATTGTAACAGTTGGCAAATTTTATTCTGTTGTAAACTTCTGCTGCAGGCGAGCGAGACAGAGTGATGTGCACGGTCTAACCTTTGGTCTGCCTACCTTTTCGCATAGCAATCGAGCAGTCTCTGTCCTCGGCTGCTAGGAATCACTGCCTTATGTCGTCAGCTTTCGTATAAAAAAATAATTCATCAAGTCTGCGCAACTCAGCTGACCTTCTTTGTCAGTGTCGTTTGACATGGTTTTTATGAGGACTTCTTTCACACAGCTGAGCTTCTTCGTCAGGACAATAAATGTCAAAACAATTTCAGATGTTTCCTTTAAGATATCGCGACAATAACCTCATTTCATGATACGAGATGGATCAGATATTAGAAATCCATTATAAGAGAAAATGGAATTGAACATAGAATAGGTTGCGCCAGATGTAGTTTCGCCTAATACCGCACATTGCTACGAAACCAAAACATCAGCCTGAAAACTCGTGTCATGTTCTTAAATCATTTGATCATTACTTTCATATGGATGTCATGCATGGCACCAAAGCCGTTCAGAAATATCAAAACTCTCAGCTGTATACAACCGCTTTCTAAGATCAATGGGCTAAAAAGGCCCAGTGCAAATGAAGCCTGTAAGTTCTTAGCAAAGATCATCCTGTGGAATGGCGCTACAGAATCACAGACAAAGAACTGTACTAAATGACGGAAACCACATCATTTGAGGGCTTTCAACAATAAAAACAAATTTAGTAGAGGAGAAAAGGAAATTAAACTTAGAATAAAGGTTGTTTCACCCAACACTATAAATCGTGATAAAACTAAAACTCGAGTCATGTTCTTAAATAGCCTCATCAAATCGAGACTTTCATATGGATGTCATGCATGGTGCTAAAACTTTTCAGAAATATGGAAACTCTCAGCTGTATACAACCTTTTCGTAGACTCAATGGTTAAAAATGGCTTTTAGGGAATGAGGCTTGAGGATCTTGACAAAGAACATTCTTCTTTCAACATTGTGGACTGGCGCTGCATATTCATAAAGAGCTGTACCAAATAACAGAAACCATATCACTTGAAGACTTTCAGCAGTAGCGACAACTAAAATGAATATCACATGTAGTTCGAAGAGAAAATAATGGCACAATTTGTTGATATTCCACACTACTTCAAATAAAAGGTTAGGAAGGAAATATACATATCTGCGTATATCCGTGTTTATTTATTCTTTTTTCGTCTGCCATTTTTTCTTCTTTTATGGGCCGTGTCCTTTCTGGACGTAGGCGTTCATGGCTCTTCAAAACTTCCTGACGCTTGTAGCTCTTACTAAGCTTTTTTTCTTTTTGTTATTTCTCCCAAACCCTGTTCTACTATACATTTACTCAAGCTCATCATGTATGTTACACGCTGTTTTCCTCTGTCCCTCTTCCCTCTTGTGAGTATTAGATTTTCCAAGCCCTCCTTCCTCATTACGCCGCCCAGAAATTTCAACTGCATCTTCATGATGATAAGTCTAAGTTTATTTTTTGTTTGCATTTTCACTAAAACTTCGTCGTAGCTTACATGTTCGGTTCATGGTATCCTCAGCATCCTTCTGTAGAAATTTCAACTGTCTCTTCCTGATGTTAAATATAAGTTTCTTTTTTTGTTTCCATTTTCTCTAAAACCTCGTCGTTGCTCACATGTTCAGTCCATGGTATCCTCAGCATCCTTCTGTAGAAATTTCAACTGTCTCTTCCTGATGTTAAGTATAAGTTTCCTTTTTGTTTCTATTTTCGCTAAAACCTCGTCGTTGCTCACATGTTCGGTATCCTCAACATCCTTCAGTAGAACCACATTTCTGTTGCTTCAAGTCTCTTCTTCATCTTTGAAGAGATTGTCCAATGTTCACTGTCATATAGGAGGACAGGTATCACGTAACAGTTTAGTAATCTTTCTTTCGTTTATAACGAAGTTTTCCTGTCTCTTAATTCTTTGCTTAGCTTTTAGAGTGCTTCTTTGGCCATCCCAATACGTCTTCGGATATCAGTGTAGAACATTCCGTCCTTTGTTAGAATACTTCCTAGATATTTAAGTTTTTGTATTTGGTTGGTTTTAGTATCCCCAATTTGAAATTTGTTTCTTGGGCTCGCCCTTTTGCTGATAACCATGCATTCTGTCTTCTTGTAGTTTACACTTAGTCCTTTCTTCTCGCTTTCCTTTGCTACCTTCTGTAAAATCTTTTGCAGTTTCCTTTCCGTGTCTGCTATCAATACTGTTTTATCTGCATTTTTTATGTTGTTAAGATTGGGGCCGCCAATAATTAATCATGGTAAAACCAGAATTCTCGCAGAATTAGCTCGCTGTATAGATTGAATAAATCCGGTGAAAAGACACATCTTTGTTTTAAACTCCTTTCTATTTTTGTATATCTGCTGAACTCATGTTCTGTCCGTATGCAGGCGGTCTACTGCCAGTATAGATTCTTGATTATTCTAATGCCTTTCCCGAATATGTCAAGGTTGCTGAGCGGCTCTAACAGATCTCTGTGGTGTACGTCATTACGTAATCTATAAAGAACATGTATACGTCCTTCTGCATTTGTACTGCTCTTCCTGAAAACATTCTTAGCATAAATATAGTGTTCCTTGTTTCGGTGTCTTGGACGTACCCGTACTGTTCTTGTCCTATCTTCAGTCTGATTCTGCTACGAGCTTTGTTCACCAGAATTTAGTTAATCAGTTTTCTTAATTTATTTGCCATTGAATGTACTGATAATCACACACAAATACGCAATTGGAAGAATACTTTTCCTCCCATATACTCTCGACAACCCCTACCCTGAACTAAGCATTAAAATCATAAAGTTGGAGACAAGAGAAAAGTTATTTTTTAACCTTAAAAAATCGGATAATTACATAACTTTATTGAAGTTTTCAGAAATTATAAATTTGAATTTTTAAAAGTGTTGCATAAACAGTTTTTAAAGTTCATAAATATACACGCAGACATGCAATTTGAAATGAACATCTACATCGCCAGAGCTAATTCTCCATTTGTCTCTGGCAACAACACCTGGTTAACAGGAAAATAAACATAAGCCAAAATGTGAAACTCTTTGAAGTCATTTTTTATTTTTTTTATTTTTCTGTATTTAAATTGAACACACACACACACACACACACACACACATATATATATATATATATATATATAAGGCAGGATGTGCGTGTGTGTGTGTGTGTGTGTGTGTGTGTGTGTGTGTGTGCGTGTGTGTGTGAGAGACGAATGCACGGCCGCAATTTTCGACGGATTTGCACCAAAATTTACATGCACATACTCCAAGTTATCGGGAAGGCCAAGGCCGACTTTGCATTTCCCAACTCTCATCGATAGTGGAAATAATCGATTTTTTCATGCTTCTACGGCAGTTTTCATGTAGTTTGCGGCCGTTATCTACTGGCCAAAGTGAGAGCCTATAGATGGCTGCCACGAATAGGGAAGAAGATTCTATTGGCCAGCGTGAGAGCCAACAGCTGACTGAGATGAATTTTAATTAGCATGCTAGCATGCAAAAAAAATCGATAGCTGCATTCGTCACAAGTGGGAAAAATTTAAATCTGCATGCCACTTTACTCCAATTGGCTGATTCACTTGCTTAAACTCAACGTTGATTCAGATTCCACAGAACTGGGTTGGGTGTGAAAAAGTATTTGTTGTTAACATTCTTTTTTCATTCGGTTTTTCGAGTTATGAGTCCTTTTTTAAAGCTGATCGTTTTGTGTTCATTTTGCTTAGTTCTTTTTTCGTAACAGATTTAATGTTTAGTATAGAGCTTAGAAAAAATTCGCAGTGTGAGATAGGCAAGAAGTAAGGCATGTAGCAACATAAACACGGCAAAGGGCACTCCTTTAAAGGCAAAAGAAGGGCAAAAATATTTTAAGTCAAGTGATAGCGATTGCTGTACGAATCGTACGATTTTTAATCAAGCACGGGCAACGAGGGACCATGCTGCTATATATATATATATATATATATATATATATATATATATATATATATATATATATATATGATAGTAGCTGCTAGTGGTCATCATCGCTTTCCTCCACGTCACTAGCATGGTTATCATCTTCGACCACTTCACCATCAATATCCACTCGAGTAAAGCCTTCAAAATCATCATCGAAGTCCTAATCAAAGAAAAACTCCTGAATAAAGCCTTTGTTGGATATGGACGCAGCCATTTTTTTATTTCCAGCTTAAAATACCAGAAATTACAATTGACAGGCGTTTATTTATAACAACCATCTCAAGGTGACAGAATGTGCCTAGATCAGCAAAGGGAGAGAATACTAACAGCGACAATTTTCACCTGCAGTGTGGTAAAGGTTAATAAGCTTTGAAATATATAAATAGTAAATATTGTTTTACTTACTCTTTCCTAAGCATTATATATATATATATATATATATATATATATATATATATATATATATATATATACGGAAAGAATATATATTTATATTATTATTTATATTATATTATATTATGTCTATTACGTTTTATCATGGGCCTTTCCAAACTTAGTATTAGCTTAGATCGACGACCAATATAAATTAATATTGAAATGTTGGACAGTTTTTGTTTCTATTTTCACTTGAAACTAAAGCCATTATACGACGCTTGGAAAAACACATGATAAAACATAATAGACATTCGTTATCTATTATATTTACCAATATTATATATATATATATATATATATATATATATATATATATATATATATATATATATATAATGTAGTATTCTAAGGGGACAAATGTGTCGAAAGCGCCTTAGTACAGACGCAAAAGAATCCTCAGATCATGTTTGTCAACACCAGTTACATCCGGTTTTTTCTCGTTGACAGCGGGACAGTTTCGCTAGCTAGATACGTGCCTCTCAGCAACTGGTCAACATCCGGTTGTTTGTAAGCTGCCTCATGCCAATAAAACCAGGCAAAAAACCACCAGTCGGCAGTTGGCAAGACATGGTGTCTTGTGAAGTTCATCCTGTGCGCATTTTTCCCTGAAGTATTTTTTGTTACCTTCTGTCTTTTCCCCCTCTCTCCTGTTATACCAGTAGTTGTTGGGAGAGCAATCGGTTAGGTGTTCACGCCCCCGCTAATCTCAATAAACACTTTGCTTATATTACAACAACAATCTATTTAATTTTTAAATTTGATCATCTTGCAGTCGACGAAGCCACATGGACAAAACTAGGGATAACCAAAAGAAATATAGACAAAAGTTACATTAATATTTGCGCAGAGAACACTTGAGAAAGTGTTATAGTGGAACACACCTATTCTATTGTTAATAGACCCTCCCACCTATAATAAGTAGGAGTAGTAGGAGTTGTTCAGTGGTTCGGTCAGTCAGTCGATGCCGGACGACTGTTAGTTGAATACTAAAGTATCAGCGACCACCACTAGATTTCTCTGCGTCATTACCACCAACGTTCCTAACGTTTTGTACGTCGAACCTATTTTAGGACCGACTTAGTACAAATACGAGCCTCCACTGTGAAACCACTCCATAACAGAAAGGTAATAGCATTACCATTAAATTAAATTACCATTAATTAAATTTGGAAATTAGGGATAGCCAAAAAGAAACACAGACAAAAGTTACATTAATATTTGCGCAGAGGACACTTGAGAAAGGTTATAGCATAACCATTCATAGAATTTGAGAATATATTGTTTGGCCGATAAAAAAATCGCACTGTTATGTTTTGTGCAATGTTAGGGAAATCGTCGAAGTGCCCTCGAACTTTGATCAGCTTTTTATTGTCTGTACTTGCGTATTTTTAAGAACTCAGTTTCGACTCATGACTGACGAGGCAGAAGATTTTCTCGCAATTCGTTGCCATTTTTCTGCGATAGACTGGTTACCAACCAAGGCTGTAGAATCCAGTCTATCCTGCTATTTGGAAACCTAATAATTGTTAAGAGTCCGGGTCAGGGTGAACCTAGAAACAATAGAAGTTAAGAAGTTGTTCCACGCACCTCACAACCTCCAATTTCCCGTTCGTCTTGCAGCCGGATGTCGTTCATCGTCTAACCCAGGCCTGTAAGAGCTATTTGCTTAAAAATGATTATTTTATTTTGTAATAAATACCAAGGCTAAATATAAAATCACAATTCGGCACTGTTTACTCGCCATGATTAAACTAGGAAGTATAGTGCCTTTTATTCATGGCCTTGTGCCAAACAAATTCTTAATACTTACAGATGGACCCGCTGGCGCTCCAGTCGTAGGTTGTAAAACAAATCAAATAGATCTTTATTACTGTAATGAATGTAATCCTCACCTGGTGCCAACTACTTGTTGCTTTGTGCTGGACTGGGCTCAAATTTAAGAAATATCTATAATGCGAGATTTTATTTGAAAGAACCTTAATATAAGTGAGATTTTTTTACTTTAATGATTCATTCGAATCGTTTTGATTAAAAACTGACTAAACCACTCAGCTCTACATGGTTGCCGAGTGTTTGTCAGCTGTGTGAGGCCCATTAATAAATGAAGTGACTTGTTTTAAAATAGTTTCAAACAAGTTTTAGTTTGTTGCTATATTTCCGTATTTTTCTGATAATAATATTCTGAGCTTGTCTTCTCACCTGTTTATCGAAAAGTCGGATGTTTTCGGTAAACAAACAAAAAAAACACTTATTCTCGCTCAGTGCACACATTTCAAAGCAATATAGCACAGAGCTCTGGGAGACACCTGTGTGTATGCTTGATTTATAGATTAAATTAATTTGTTGATATAGTAGAGATCAAAAGAAATGAGCCGCCTCAGAAAAAAAAGTCAATTTGCTTAATTTTTACTTAAAAAATGTAAGTATTCAACAATGTACTTTCAGGAATTGAATTTCTTGTCATTCAGGACTGTAATGGTGGATGTCGCATTCGAGTGAACACGCTACGTGATGAGATACAGAACTTAACTCATTACAATAATGAAAATAGAGTAATCAAAAGTGATGAGCCACTGGAGGCAATATAGAATTACTTCCATCGGGTCGAAACGAAAGTTCTGTTCGGTTTTATCGTGTCTATTACAAATGAAGATACTAATGCCAACAAAAATATTTAATCATATATATAACCACCATTGCTTCCAAGAACTTCATTCCATAGTTTATAGATGCCAAGTTTGTAAAATTATTGAGGTTGTTGGGTTATCGACTTCTGACGATAATCACAGTCGGTGAGATATTGAATTACCGCCCCCTGACGATAATCATAGTCGGCGAGATATTGAATTACTGCCTCCTGACGATAGTCAAAGTCGGCGAGATATTGAATTACCGCCTCCTGACGATAATTATAGTCGGCGAGATATTGAATTACCGCCTCCTGACGATAATCATAGTCGGCGAGATATTAAATTACCGCCTCCTGACGATAATCATAGTCGGCGAGATATTGAATTACCGCCTCATGACGATAATCAAAATCGGCGAGATATTGAATTACCGCCTCCTGACGATAATCATAGTCGGCGAGATATTAAATTACCGCCTCATGACGATAATCCAAATCGGCGAGATATTGAATTACCGCCTCCTGACGATAATCATAGTCGGCGAGATATTAAATTACCGCCTCCTACGATAATCATAGTCGGCGAGATAATGAATTACCGCCTCCTGACGATAATCATAGTCGGCGAGATATTGAATTACCGCCTCCTAACGATAATCATAGTCGGCGAGATATTGAATTACCGCCTTCTGACGATAATTAAAAGAGATGCGAGATTTGGAAGAATCATTCTCTTTCCTTGGTGATCTCGGTAACATAAAGACGCCCTGTTCTCACTCCTGATGGCATAAAAGTACCTGAGAGACAGATACTGAAGGTTTCTTTGAACTCTTTACATTTAATTTGATTTTCATGTTTCCTTTTTGTTATATCCTATTAATATATTTATTACTATTTGTTTGTTTAAATTTCATGTCTTGTGACTTATTTTTTACCAGGGCTTACATCAGTCCGCCAATATTGTTTGCGGAAGAAATGTACCAGGAACATTAAATATTTAGTAAAAAAAATTCCACACCTCATATCAAAAGGGTTGAACCCCGCAACAATGTTTTGATGTAAAATAGGAGACCAACTGATGTTCAATCACTTCTTTTGGTGCCAACATTAAGCCCTCTAAATGGTTTTAAAAAAAAACCCTAAACAAGTAATAATCAGAAAAAAAGGTCGGGAGAATATGGAGGATGAAGCAATCATTCCCAACTGAGAATCTCAAGGGATTGTTACTCAACCATGCAGCGTGTGGGCCGTATTATAGTGTTGGAAGTTTCCTCCCCTTGTCTCAGGATGGAGGATCCCCCCCCCCTTGTCTCAGGATGGAGGATTCATTCACTTGTCTCAGGATGGGAGATTCCTCCCCTTGTCTAAGGATAGAGGATTCCGCTATTTGTCTAATGATGGCGGAATCTACCATTTGTCTCAGGGTAGAGGATTCCTCCACTTGTCTCAGGTTGGAGGATTCCTTCACTTGTCTCAATGTGGAAGATTCCTCCCTTGTCTAAGGATAGAGGATTCCGTTACTTGTCTAATGCTGGAGGATTCCGCCACTTGTCTCAGGGTGGAGGGTTTCGCTACTTGTCTCAGGGTAGAGGATTCCTCCACTTGTCTCAGTATGGAGGATTCCTCACCTTGTCTAAGGTTGAAGGATTCCTTCATTTGTCTCGGGGTGAAGGATTCCAACGCTTGTCTCAGGATGTAGGATTCCTCTACTTGTCTTCAGGATAGAGGATTCCTCCACTTGTCTCAAGATGGAGGATTCCTCCACTTGTCTGAGGGTGGACGTCTTCTATCCAAAGATGTTTTCCTTTATTTTTATATTTCCCTTTTTTTTCTTTCTTTTTGTTTCCTTTCTTTCATATCTATTTCTTTCTACGTTTCTTACTTTTTCTTTCACTTTGTTTTTTTTTCCTTTCACTTTTATTCTTTCTTTCTCCTCTTTTTCTTCTCTCCTCTCCTATCCTTCTCTCTCTCTTTCTCTCTCTCTCTTTTTCTCTCTCTCTCTCTCTCTTTCTCCCCTTTCTTGCTCATTTCCTTTCTTTCACTTTCCCTTTTTTACTCTTTTTTTTTACCAGCATCTTTTTTAAAACCTTTGTTACGTTTTTATAATTCTTCATGTATAAAAGCAAGAACTTTTTAGTTTCTTACCTTGATAAGAACTTTTCAAATATGTACGTCGAGGAATTCATTTGCACTGTCTATTTAATATTTTAGAGTAAACAAATTTGTATCACTTTTCTTAAAAACGTCGCGCCAGATAATGAGTTTAATATCAGGTCGACGTGATGGATATAAAAACAATCAGCGATTAATCACTCCACTTACCTAATTGAATTTATCAACGAGAGAAGTCAACTTTTTCGAGCCGCTCTTCCAAGAAGCCACTTTCGTTATATAAAACTTTATTTAAGGATTTAATTTTTTTTTTAATTCATTGCATACACATTTAGCTACATGTTTCGTTAACAATTTTAATGTAATAAAGAACCCTGAGTTTATAATGAAATTAGGTCTACGTATATTGTTTATAATAATTTCTAATATTGACATAATTTTATTATACCACAAGCAACACGTGTATTTTCTTCCTAAAGTTCGTCCACCGTGTCGTGCTAGACAATGCACATTTAGAAATCTACCATTCGTCTGTGCATTGAATACTATATCTGGTTTGGTGCTCTGGTTATATATATATATATATATGTCTATATACTTGACAAAATCTAAAGAAGGGTGTTTAATGTTATTGGTCTTAACCTGGCATCTCGTCTTCAGTCACCATCTCACTTCCGTGACATGGCTTCACTTTGCCTTTCGAAGATATTTTCATGGCAATTTTACCAATGAGCTGCTTACGTTGTACGAAGATCGCGTGAATTTAAACGCAGTACTAGACTGGCAACTAGGTCTCATCGTTTGACTGTTGCAATAGCTAGCTGAAACCGTAAGTTCTATTCTAATAGTTTCTTTTCTCGCATTTTTCGCCTGTGGAACTCTCTTCTAGTTTCTTGCTTCGCTACTATCTACGTTCTCCAAAAATTTAAATGTAATGACAATCGCCTTCTTCTATTTTCTTGAATCCTATTTTTTTATTATCCTTTCTCCTCACTAATGTCTTCTCATTCTTTTACACTACCAGTAACCCCTTACGTCTTAGTGGCATTGTTGCCTTGCTCGGATTGAAATGATTAAAAAAACAGCTTTACTGGAATGTTTTTAAATATCTGTAATGTAAAAGTTCCAGTAGCACCTTATGCCTTAGTAGCTTTGTCGCCTTGCTTGTATTGAAATTATTTAAAAAAAAAAAAAAGCTTTACTGGAATGTTTTTAAATATCTGTATTGTAAAAATGCCAGTAATCTCTTACGTCTTAGTGGCATTGTCACCTTGCTTGGATTGAAATGATTAAAAAAACATCTTTATTGGAATGTATTTAAATATCTGTATTGGAAAAATGCCAGTAACCCCCTTACGTCTTAGTGGCATTGTCACCTTGCTTGGATTGAAATGATTAAAAAAAACATCTTTATTGGAATGTATTTAAATATCTGTATTGGAAAAATGCCAGTAACCCCCTTACGTCTTAGTGGCATTGTCGCCTTGCTTGGAGTGAAATGATAAAAAAAACAGCTTTATTGGAATGTGTTTAAATATCTGTATTGTAAAAATGCCAGTAACTCCTTACGTCTTATTTAGTCACTATCGTTTCTAACTTAACAAGCAGTATACTTTCAAGATGACCAATTAAACAAAATTTAATTTTACAGAACCATTTTAAGAAATAAAATGTCATGATCTCTGGTGAATTTTTTCCTCATTCCAAAATTCTCTATTAGGACCTGCCGTGTTGTTTTCCTATTCTTTAGGAGTAGATAGGTTCGCCTATTGTCCCGTTCACACGTCTCACTGGGTTTTTTTTTTTTTAACAGGAGTAGAGCTTTGTCCCTTGTTCCTTGTTTAGGATTGGGTTTCCGGCTGCTTCTAAAGTCTTCTCATTCTCTATCACTCCCTCTTGCGTCTTAAGGGCATTATCACCTTAGCTTGTGGTGAATTGATAAAAAAAATTCAATTTTTATGCTATCAGTCGCAAATCAAACCTTCCATCTGATCGCACCAAAGTTCGCACTCTGCCCACATTTGCATCTATTCTTTATGATTCTGTCTGCCTCCACTACGTCCTCTCGCCTTTCTTTAAACTTCTTGTGGCATTCAACAAAAAAAATCTCTTATATTTCGATATGTTTACGATAAGTTATTTTAATAGGGTTAATATTTTATTAATGGTTCTTAGCAAAATTTGATGTTAACTCACTGCTCCAAATAACTTTCACTCATTTTCCACCTGCAATATGACATGAACACATAAACCTTCCTCTACTGCTCGGCAACGAATGAATTGTTTGTACTGCTTTTTGGAACATATACGGATATGGTCTGGAACAAGTGTTTGCTTAACGCATTACTCATGCGACACTTGCGATCATTGCGAGAATTAAATTATCATACTTTGAATATTTAACCAAAGTACTTAATCTCTTTAAGCTGTAGTGTTTTGGAGTTCGATCAGAAATCATCTTTATTCATGAATACCCGATGCATAATGATTTTTCATTGTATCGGTTCTTTTAAATAAACAAGGGGTTAAACTTGGGTATTATCCTTATTGTAACCTTTAACCCTCTTGAACTTTTAACAACTGGCATTATAGCATTGCCTGGGGTGAAGTTATTTTTTTCAAAAATTCGTCGTGACTTAAGAAAATATTTCCAGAGCAACTTCAGAAAATAAATCGGCCATTCGAAGTATCCTCACTGTCACGAGCAAGCAAACTTTTTGCTAGGGATCTATTTTCCCTATCATAATCCAATATTTGCGTGTTTCTTTTCTAGACAACTGGTACTACTTTACTTTTGATTTGTCCTTTCTAAATTTTCACAATTTCTTACTTTAAAACTTTGTAACTGTCCTCAAAGACACATGTCACAGTGGATAAAGGCGTTAGTTAGATCCAGTGATAGGACACAAAGAGCGTGAGTTCAATACCCAGTTAGGGCAGTGGAGAACTTTCAGAGGGAAATTAACAGATAACTGATAACTGACATCCATTAAACATGACACGTGGAACTAGAACAGACTACCCCAGTGAGCGAAATAAAGGGCTAAGTTCGACATTCCAAATACCTTATGAAGGCCGGAGCGTACAACGGCCGAAAGGTTGTAATAAATATGGCGACAAAGATGAGAACAATAGTCCAAATAAAGTAAATAATGAACAAAAAACTTATTTTTGATATGTTTATGATAAGTCATTTTAATAGGCTTTATATTTTATTAACAATTTACAACAAAATTTGATGTTAATCCACTGCTCCAGGTAACTTTGGCTCATTTTCCACCAGCAATATTACATGAACATGTAAAAATTTCTCTACTACTCGGCAACGAATGAATTATTTGTACTGCTTCTAGGAATATATACGGACAATTGTTTGCCTAACTCATTGCCTGGGGTGTAGTTATTTTGAAAAAATTCCCCTTGACGTAAGAAAATATTTTCAGAGCAACTTAAGTAAATAAATCGTCCATTCCTTCTTTGCAGCCAATAGTTTTCGAAGTATCCTCACTGTCTCGAGCAAGCAAGCTTTTTGTTAGGGCTCCATTTCAACGTCATATTTGGTCTAACATTTTTGTTAGTCGAAAGAGTTAAAAAAAATTGGCGTGATTGTTAATTACGTCAAATTTTTATGTAAATGCTCAACAATTGACAGTAAAAAAAAATTATCAATTAAAAAATTAATTTATAAAACCATGATATTTTTTGGAATAGCAAATTTTTAATACTGCTAAGAATTACGAAATCCAAGTCCCTGTCTCGATCCTTTTAAACCTGAAAGCGTAATCTAATTTATTTTCAACGTTCACCTTTCGCCTTCACTTGGCAAGGAATCTGATCCGACGTCATGTTTTTCCGGCTTTTGGCAATCCTAGCATCAGACAACCGGAAGTGTGTTCATTAGCAATTCATCAAGCGGAAGTGACTGAAGATTGTCAGTGCTAACAAATGGTAGCCATCGAAGTCATGTGATCAAATTCGCTGAAGCCGTTAACTATTTAGAACAGTTCTTTGCAGCTGCGTTTTTCGTTACCACTAGAATAACATATAAAGAACTTTACTTTTCATTCTTTCTCTCTCTCTCTCTCTTTCTCTGCCCACACGCGTATATGTTATGACTCATGACGATGATGATAACACTTCATCATTCTAGAAATAAAGATCTGAAATTTCATCATTCTAAAAACAAACTTTCCACCAATGATGATTAATGATGATGATATTTCAGCATTCTAGAAATAAAGATCTGAAACTTTATCATTATAAAAACGTCCCTTCCAACATAAGCAAAAGTAGAAGTAGTAAAAAGAACAACACAGGCGTATCTTCTTCACTTCGGGAAAATCCATAGTTGATGGTTTCAAATACTTCCTTTAACCACGAAAATTTCGAAGCAATTATAAACAAGTAAGCCCAAATTATAATGAGACAAAGAGACTGCAAACATTTAACACACACAAAATCAATATTGTAAATAACATTCACGAAAAGAAAAATACACATTCTTCATTAATTTCAACACGTGTTTTAAAGATTTATTATTGCATGTTATTGTTGTACGTTTTATTAATTTCATTTTCAGTATAAAAAGCGAGAAAAAGAATCTTTTATCAACTACTAATTCATTTAACACGCGGTAAATTAAATTAATAACTCAAACCACCCCGTTATAAATATGCACACCATCGTGCAAATTAATTGAAACAACCGCTTTAGTTTTCCTTTCTTTCAACATACGGTCAGTTTTAGACCCACTGGAGTGATAGGGTGTAATCATTTTCTATTTTTTTCTTCAGATTAGGTCATTTGCAGTAATATGAATCTATTTTTAGGTGTATGATGAAATTTGTTTGGCCTTGAAAATATTCCGTCATCCGTAATAACATCAGATTTTATCACGAACACTATTGTCTCGACTGTCGTTTAGTTGTCCTACGGCCATTGTCTGCGATGGACGTTACTCCAAGGAAGCGTACGAAAATTGTAACACTGCACAAATACACTGGCAAACCTTACCAGTGAGCAAATCAAAGTACTATCGACTGGCCTGGAAACTCTCCTGTTTTAAATCCAATCGAGAATCTGTGGTCAATCTGAAAGGAATGACTTACTGGAATGGACATACGAAGTACTAACATGTGCACTGGGTCATGTTTCATTGGAAAAATATGAAAAAAAAAAATCAACAATAACGGAATTATTGGGTTTTTTCAATTAATTTATTTCGCTCACTGCTCTAGTTCCACGTGCCATGTTTAATGGATGTCCTGTTAATTCCCCTCTCACTATTGAACTCACGCTCTTTGGGTCCTGTCACTGGATCTAACCAACGCCTTTATCCACTGTGCTATGTGTCCTTTAGAACATCTGTATATGAATTTGTGGGTATTATAGGCCTAATGTCTTCAGCAACCTTTTTTACCAGAGCTCATATTGCAATTTTTGTTGTTATCATTTATGTTTTTACCAGAACTCATATTGCATTTTTTGTTGTTATTATCGCTTTTCTCTGACACTTCTTATTACTGGTTCCCATATTGTTTTCATTTCTATGCTTGGTCGGCTCAGGAGATTTTTGTGGTCTAGCATATGTGCTGATTCCTTAAGTTTACGAATTTTTCAATGATGTTCTTTGTCGGTGATCTCCCTTTTCTCTCCATATGTGGTCAGCCACGCCTGATTTTTCCATTTCCCTCGTGTTACAGCTTCCTGGTGTTCTTGATGCCTTACCTTAAGGGGGCGGCCTGTCTCCCCTTTATATTTCTTTCCGCAGCTGCATGGGATAGCGTACACACAGATAGATAGATAGATAGATAGATAGATAGATAGATAGATACGGACGGACGGACTAAAATAGATAGATATGAAGAGATAGATAGATAGATAGATAGATAGATAGATAGATAGATAGATAGTATGTTGAATAAAGACAAGACAAAAAGAAAACTTTTCTTTACCAATACGTTTCGTCCTCAGATGGACATTATCAAGATAAATGAAGATCTCATTTTACATGATGTATTTATAAATAAAAGTAAAAATAGCGTTATGTTTTTAAAAAAATTGTATTTAAGAACGCCGAAAAAAAAGTTAAACTATGGAGGGATGCTAAGTGATATAATTTAATGCCTAATAAACGAAAGTTGTTTGTTTTTTTTTTTATATTTGTTTATATATATATATATTTATATATATATATATATATATATATATATAGCTAGCTAGATAGATAGATTATGAAAATGTAATATATAATTTATATATATTATGAATATATAGATATATATTATGAATATATATATATATATATATATATATATATATATATATATATACATTATAAATGGACAAATCAAATCAGAAGTTATCAAATTAAAAGTAAAATATTAAATATTTTGTTTTAATTTGATAAATTATTTATGCAATTATTAATTTTAAATAATGTTATCATTGAACTGTTTTCATTTCATTTTTAAACATTTTTATGGTCACATATAATGTCTTTGGTTGGTTGGTTGTTTTGTTTTATGGCATATCAAAACTTCAGTGGGTCATTTAATACCAACAAAATGTTTGAAATAGATTCATAGCGATATTGGGAAAAAAAAGTGTGTATGTATACATATATATCTGAACCATTTTTCAATTACTCATATTTTTGAGTACTAATCAATTTCTTAAGAATGCATAGCTGTTTGTATTACTGGTATTTTTTTAATGTATTACTGCTAATACTTTTTCCTTCAAAAATTATTGCTAGTAATAATCTTTTATTACAAAGTATTTCTGGCATTAAAACCTATTTTTACACAAGTTTGGGTGTTAACTATTTGCCCATACCTGGGATCCTAACAGGTGCTACCGCCCTGGATCAGGGTGGACCTGGAAACACCAGCAATTAAGAGATGGTTCCACACTCCTCAAAACCTCTTGATTAGAGGCCTTGCTGTTGGGTGTAGTTTATCATCTTACCCAGGACGCAGATGTAGTTTACCGTCTTATCCAGAACGCGGATGTAGTTTATCGTCTTATCCAGGACACGGATTTTGTTTATCGTCTTACCCAGAAGACGGATGTAATTTATCGTCTTACCCAGGATGCGGAGGTAGTTTATCGTCTTACCTGGCACGTGGATGTAGTTTATCGTCTTACCCAGGACACGGATGTAGTTTATCGTCTTACCCAGGACGCGGATGTAGTTTATTGTCTTACCCAGGATGCGGATGTAGTTTATCGACTTACCCAGGACGGTATATTGGCTTTGGAATCTTCAACATAGTGTAATTGTTAACCTATTTCATTCGCTAGATTAATTACAACTGAATCGTGAGTTCGATCCTTACTGGTTGCACCATACTTTCGGCCACATCTAAGCTACACTTAGTAAATAGCCTTGGGAATGGAGTATTTCTTTTAGTAAAGATATTTAAAAAAAAAAAAAAAAAAAAAACGAGGCGTAGATTAACATTTTGGCAAGAATCAATAGCGGCACGCTCAAGAACTTTCCGTCTAAATACTTATATTTTCTTAAATGTGGCATTCGATGTAAAGATTCAACAATATGGAAATAATATTACCACATGAATAAAAATTAAAGTGAAGGTTTTAAAAGCATAGAAAGCATTTCTAGTCGTATCTTCATTTATTTCCCGACTTTTTCCTGAGGGCGTATATTTTTTTTTTCTTCAAAATCCGTGAAGGCAATACAAGCGGAACAGCTCGACCAAGGTCGTTGTTTTGTTGGCTCCGACATTAGCGTGAAAGAAATCCACGGCTATAATCCGATTACAAGAAAATGCCACTGTGAGGGTCCTCAGGTTAACAGAAACGAATCCACGTCGGGTGGGCGTGACATATTAAAAATCATAATTCTCATGGCTGGCCACTCGTATCCGAGGATGCCTGTCTATTAGGGCGGCTACCCAACCCTTGTTACAGACGACAGCTCAGACATATTTGTGTTTGTTCATCACGCACTGAGCAAACCAGTTGGTTATAATGCAACTATGCTGAGCGGACTATAGTTACAGTTTCTGGGAGAGAGAGCACTATCTGATAATATTCAGTCACCCCCCCACGAGGGTGTCATGTGGCACAAGGCCTTTTTAACGTGGGAATTCCCGAGCCATTAGGCTCGGCCAAAAAATAGCCCATTTGAACCCGTATGAACGGGTTTAGGGCCGGTTTTACCTCCCCGAAGGAGACTCCGCCCTTCGGCGTAGCCTCCTTCGGGTTCCTCTCGCCCGTAGGAAGAGAGTTGAACCGAACAGTCAGTTCAGAGGTGAACGACTGATTCGAGAGCACTATCTGATGTGGTCAGCACTCTGAACAAGGCCAACATGTTCAAACCCTCAGTCACGATGACTTGCGAGTTAGTGCTAAAGTGCGCCTACCTAGTTTTACTTACAAAACTTGGGTCAACCTGTGGTATAGTTTTCAGGCAAATGGATGGAGACGGCTAATATTACCATTACCATTTTAAATTGTGCTGAAATTATTTAGCACATAAATAAAATGAAGGATTTAAAAGCATAGCCAAGATGTCTAGTGGTGTCTCCATAAACTGTACGATTTTGTTACAAATGAAGTAAAAACAAAAATGTCTTGCTGTTCCCAAGAGAAAGCTGGCGGACAGTTTGATGACAGTCAGACATGGCGTTAAAATCATTTTAACAGACAGATAATCCAGACAACGATACCTTTTCTGCATTTCGCCATTAACGGAGCTATCAACGTTTTGCGACTTTTGATGGAGTGGTGCGAAGCACAAAACGAAGTCGATATTGTTAAGTTGATGCATCTTCCGTCAAATGCTATTGCTGGCCCAAAACAAAGGAACACAAGATCCCCAGGCAACAGTGAGTCGATGTTTTCCTCACAAAACCAACATCGATTGCCATCACAATGAACTTTATTTACATGAACTTAGCTGCTCCGACGAACTCAGTACACTTTCTGTCCATGTATGTAAATATGATTCTTTTGTTATTAAGTCGAGATATATATTACTAACAGTCGGACTCATCCGCTCATCTTTATTGCAATTAACAAAACGTTTCGGCAGTTGTACTTTCCGGTCTTCTTCAGAGGCCAGTCGCTCCGGATAACCTTTTCAAATGAACACTTTAATTAAACTGCAGGTATAGATTGCACCTGTCCTATTGTTCATGTTAGGGGTCAGTACAATTGTCTGCTTTACTAATTGATGTAATGCACTGATTTTTTTTTTGTTAGGGGTATCTCGTTTTGTGTTGAGTTTTTTAAATTCTATTTTCTAGTGCTTAGACTAGTTAAGAAACCCTGTTTGTCACGAGTTTGTGTCTGAACTAATCGAACTCGAGATTGAACTCAATTACTACACAACCAAATTTAAAAAAATATTATGATTTCTTGAATATTCCTCTCCATATTGTCGTTATTATAAATATTCAGAATCAAGTGATTTTTAACTCTAAAAAAGCGACGCGAATGTTTATGTAATAGGCTTTGTTTTCACTCATTTTATCGTTTGATTAAAACAAACGATCTGAAACTGCTTTTCATGTGTTCAATATGGCTCCCTTTTTTGTTTTTGTCAAGTTGATCTGTTATCTGAACTATCAGTTATCCGAAAAATACTATCCCAATATCTCGCTCAAATAATCGATCTTTGACTATATGAGATCTTTTACTAACTGCCTAGATGAAGAGATTAAACATACGATCAATAGGTAACTTTTACTATCTGACTAGATTAAGGATTTAAACATCCGATCAATTGGCAACTTTTACTATCTGACTAGATTAAGAGATTAAACATACTATCAATCGGCAACTTTTACTGCGTAGATTAAGAGATTAAACATACGATCAATAGGTACCTAATATTCCGTCCTGGGTATGAACCCAGGACGGAATATTAGTACTGGATCTACAGAAAAGCATTTTTCTTCCTGGCACTAAATAGCCGGCAAATTATGGCTGGCTTATAAATAATACTAATAGAAATATGCTTTCCTTTATATTTTATCACTCCAGCAATAGTCATTTACATCGTATACTGAGAGCTACTCTTCCCTTACTGCTTGTGCATTTGCATATTCTATGTCTTAGCTATGCTAATTAGAGAGTCATTTACAATAATCTACATTAGAATTTTCGATAGAACTACATCTCAAGACTCTTCTTTATCTGTGAAGTTATCGCCCAGTATTTACAGCTATATCGGAGTTTGGCTATCACATAGCATTTCAGCACTATTTTCTTTATTTCTATGGAAATTTTTCCTATTTTTAATTCTTGGTTTAATTTCTGAAAACTTCCTTCAGTATTTCTACAGCTAGTTTATATTATTTATTCAATTCCCGTTTTAATAATCACCCTTTTAGAAAACACGTCAAGTAAGATTTTAGGAACTGCTAGTGTAGGAATATTACATTTGTCAAATGTAAAGAGGCAAAGGCAGATGAGAAAGAAATGGCCGTTATACTTCTTAAACAGCAAGTATAACTGCGCAGTAGACAATAATGCCACGCTTCGTATCCGGTGATGACGTCAGCCGACTCAGGTAACGAAGTCATTCGATTTGATTTCAACAGGTTTAAAAGCAAAAGGCGAAGTTGGTGGGGTGACATGTCATGTTGACTCCAGATCCGTAAATGTGACTCGAGAAATCACTTATATGGTAACAGCAAATAACAACGCACAGACATGCCTCCCCACTGTAAAAACGCCATCAATATGGTGTTGAGAAGATTGGAAAAGTAAGCCGAGGTCATTAGATTGAAATTATCATCAGGGTCATTGTTATTTACGACTGTTGAGCGAATTATTATAACTTTCTTGAAAGCTTTCTTGGCAAATGGAAGTTTTTTTCTCTTTCAACATCATTTCTTATTTTTCCATTATCTTATCTTTATTGAATCCATATTTTTTCTTTTTTTTCTTTACTCTCGCTTTTTTAAAACTTATGTTTGCTTTATTTTTTCGTTTTCTTTCTTACCTTTTTTCTTTCTTTTAACTTCTATGTGTTTTTCTTTCAATTCATTATTTGATTGTCCATTCCTTCTTCTTTTTCCTTTCTTTCTTTTATCCTTTTTGTCTCCTTTCTTTCTTTCTATTATTTTATTGTCCCTC
>CAHIKZ030001158.1:2307500-2327500 GCA_903632075.3 Acanthosepion pharaonis
TTGAAATACATAGTTTTTATGAAAATTCATTAACTATATTTTAACGTGAACATTTTACAATGTCTACATATGACTGTAAGTTCATTTCGCTGATTTAAAAAAATCAATATTTTAGGAAACTTAATAATATGTAGTTTTTCATGTAGACACAGGGGGCATGAGTCATTTGAGGTCTTACAAATTGTTTTTTTAATATTTTCCATATACAGTGTGACCATAAAGTTCATGTGCGCTTTCAAAAATTTATAACTTTATTTGTATTTGCGATAGAAATAATTTGTAAAAAGGATTAGAAAGAAGTAAATCTATATTTTTTAAGGTTTTATTGAAATTTTATTTAAGTTTCCACATGTTCTCCATCATTAGCAATACAAAGGGTAATACGATTTTGCAGTTCACGGAAAACATTTGCCAACTGATTTACAGTAATGCCTGAAATCACATTATTTTAGCTATACTCAAAACTCGGTACATTAAACTTCATAACATTTTTCACAGATTATTTCTATCGCAAATACAAATAAAGTTATAGATTTTTAAAGTGCACACGAGCTTTATGGACACCCTGTATGTATATATATATATATATATATATATATATATATATATATATATATATATATATATATATATTATTTCAGGATTATTTTCCAACTTACTCAAGATGATCTTCGCCCTCCAACCTTCTGTTCTGAGTAACAGGGTGCCTCAGTGTGCGATTTTATTTTCAAGTCTTTTTCACTGCTCTTTGGATTGTCATAGCTGAAACTCCTCTCTCACATGCCAAAAGCCTTGTGGATTGTGTTGGATCTTTTCTAATTGATGTTTTTAGCTCTAAGTTGAAATGATGACCCTCTTGCTGTTGTGACCTCATGATCCAGTTTTCCTCTCAACTGTCCTCTCTTTTTTAAACTTATTCACTGTTCTCTTGAACGAGATGCATTTGAAGGTGAAAGCCAGAGTATGAATGTCCGTACTATTACTGAATGCCTGAATAATCTTTTTCCTCTCGCCATTGCTCAGTTGGTAAGACAGTGGGGATGACACAAAACAATTTCAACCTGTTCTCTTTCTATCTGAATAACTGAAAGGATTTCTCACAGATTCTTACAGCAAACAGTATCTTATCTGAGAACCTGGAAAAAGAAACGCAATAATTTTTTTTTTTTATTTTTTTTTTTAGATATTAAGCATTTTGTATGATGGAAAATTAGGCTGTTACTTGATTTGGATAATTTTGTTATTATACCAGTATATATCAGGTCATCCCATAAGTTCTGTCCGAATTTTAACTTTTTATTAAAATGAACAAAATTTAAAGAGTATTTTATAATGTCTAACGGAGCTGAACATTATTTTTATGTTTAGATGCATTTAAACTGATCAAATTTTATTTCAGAGAACAATAAAATTAAATTTTGTTTGATTAAAACTCTGCTAACATGGAAGTACCCAAGTATCATTTGAGGCACATAATGCTTTATGAGTTCAAGAAAGGAAACTCAGCAGCCGAAGCGGCTAGAAACATTCACTCAGTTTATGGAGAGGAATGTGTGCATGAAAGAACTTGCAGAAGATGGTTTGCAAAATTCAGAGGTGGAGATTTCACCCTTGAAGATGAAGATCAAACCGGACGTCCAGTTGAGTTTGATGAAAAGCTTCTTGAAGCAGCTCTTGAAGAAAATCCTGCTTTATCAGTTGAGGAATTGGCAGTGGTTCTCAATTCAAATCATACAACTGTTCATCGTCATCTTCAACAATATGGAAAAGTTCCTAAACTTGGAAAATGGGTGCCTCATGAATTGTCTGAAAACAACCTCAAATCCTGAGTTGACATCTGCTCTTCTCTCCATTCTCGCCAACTTGTTTCACCTTTTTTGGATAGACTTGTGACTGGTGGCGAAAAATGGATATTTTATCGAAATGTTAAGCATCGTAGACAGTGGCTTGGTAAAGGGGGAGGACCCCAGCCACAGCCGAGAAGGGAACTTCATGGGCAAAAGGTTCTTCTTTCAATCTGGTGGGATCGCCAAGGAATAATCCACTTTGAATTCTTACCACCTAATGCAACAATTAATGCTCAAATATAGTGTCAGCAATTAGAGCTTTTGAACCAAGCTTTGAGGAAAAAAAAGACCTGCTCTAGTGAATCGAAAAGAGGTGATGTTTCATCAGGACAATGCGCGACCCAACACAGCAAGAATCACGTTACAAATGATCGAAGAACTTGGTTGGGAGAAAATTCCTCATCCACCTTATTCTCCCGATCTTGCTCCTTCAGACTACCATTTGTTTCGTAGCTTACAGAATCATTTGGAAGAAACAGCTTTTGTAACACAGGAAGAGGTTAAAACTGGTATTTGTGAGTTCTTCGAATCAAAACCAAATGAATTTTACAGTAATGGAATTAGTAAGCTTGTTAATAGATGGAAGGAAGTCATAGATAATCAGGGAAATACAATGTTGATTGAATTTGTAATTAAATGTAACATTTGGTCACTTGTTTTCTTTATTCAAAATTCGGACAGAACTTATGGGATGACCTGATATAAAGGTGGTGGATTTTTTTTTAATCCGACAGATTATTTTATTACTTAAACGTTATTTTGAGAGGATACTCGTATTTGAGTAGACGCTCTGTTTATTTATTAAACTCTGTATTTATTTATTTTCGTCTACCGGCCTAAATATCCGAGAAATCTTATTAGAGAAAAAGATGCGCTCTCTGGCAGAATTCGAACCTGCGTCAATGACCTTGAGAACAATGCGTGTTTGTCGTTCTTTCAGCTATTCTATTCCGTCTGCGATATATTACCGATGTACTAATGTCTAGAATGGGGAACTACAAACTGGAAATAGCCATCAATCTTCTGGCGACCCAGACGTGATAAGAAATACGTCAGTATATCAAAGAAATTGTGGGGAAAATAGCCAAATTATATGAATAGAAAATAATAAATTCTTTAGGAATTTCAAATCGAAATCATCTAAATTTAAAGGTTAAAAAATAATAAAAACCAAACAAAATAATTCAGCCCTAGGCAACATCATCCAGTCATGATCACATAATATCTGAGAGAAAAGAATGAAATGTTTATGAAAATTTATTCGTCTGTAGTCTTTGATTTATCACGATGCATTTTGATTCGTAAAGTCTTCCATATTCTCTAAAGGGCCAAAAATGGCTGCAGTGACAGCAATCGTCACTAGGGAAACCGTGAAAATGTTGCCTAGCATCAAGTCTGTAAGATTAATTATACCGACCATGAGGCAAAAAATAAACATTACTATTATTATTATTAGTAGTAGTAGTAGTAGTGGTGGTAGTATTAGTAGTAGTAGTAGTAGTAGTAGTAGTAGTAGTAGTGGTAGTAGAAAAACGAAAAAGAAAAAAAAGATGATGAACAGCAACAACAAAAATAACAGCGAGACATGGTGCGAATTTTCAAATGCATGAATAAGAGAGAGAGAGAGAGAGAGAGAGAGCGGCACAGAGAGAGACAGGAACAGAGAGACGGAAAGAGAGGTGGAGAGAAAAAGAGAATATAGGAAAAAGTAATTATAAGAAATAATAATGGATGGTTAATATTTTTAAAAATGAATAATTCTCTAATTCTTTACTACCTATCAGCCATATTTATTCTGATGTTTCTACACAAACCAATTCATATAAACTTTGACTATTAATGAACAAATTAAGATAGATAGATAGATAGATAGATAGATAGATAGATAGATAGATAGATAGATAGATAGATAATGAACATATTTAGATAGAAACAAGCAAACAAACGAAAATAGATAGATAGATAGATAGATAGATATGAACACATTGAGATAGATAGATAGATAGATAGATAGATAGATAGATAGATAGATAGATAGATAGAAAAAGCAAACAAACGGAGATAGATAGAATGAAAAGATTGAGATAGATAAATAGATAGATAGATAATGAACGTATTTAGATAGAAAGAAACAAGTAAACAAACTGAGATGGATAGATAGATAGATAGATAGATAGATAGATAGATAGATAGATAGATAAGATAGATAGATATGAACAGATCGAGAAAGATATAAACAGATCGAGATAGATAGATAGATAGATAGATAGATAGATAATGAACATATTTAGATAGATAGAAACAAGCAAACAAACGGAAATATATATAGATAGATAGAAACAAGTAAAACAAACGGAAATATAGATAGATAGATAGATAGATAGATAGATAGATAGATAGATAATGAACAGACTGAGATAGATAGATAGATAGATAGATAGATAGATAGATAGATAGATAGATAGATAGATAGATAGATAGATAGATGGTCTTTTTTTAAATACATCTATCCGATACTCATCAGTTATATTTTAGCCGAGAATGATTAGTGGTTTCGTGTCTTATAACTTTATACCTCTTCACCTCAGTGAACCAGTCGTTACTGATCAAATATCAAATTGTATGCCAGTCGCCACCCACAAGACGAAATGACATCAAAGCTTTAATGGGAGCAGCAGCAGTAGAAAAGGGAGGCCTAGATGAATGCAATCAAACGTGAGAAGAAGCTGAAGCAGTACTCAGCAGTAGGTAGATTTTTTAAGGCTCCAAAGTCTTTTATTGGATCAAAGCATCTACTCGGGTAGTGCGTACACCCTTGTGCAAATTAATTGAAACAAAACGAATAATTCCATTATTATTTACTTTTTTCGTATTTTTCCAATGAAACATAACCCAGTGTACATGTTAGTACTTCATGTGTCCATTCCTCTAAGTCGTTCGTTGCATATTGACCACAGATTCTCGAGTGGATTTAAATCAGGAAAGTCTCCGCGCCAGTCTATAGTACGTTGATTTGCCCACTGGTAATTCCAGCCAGCTTGTTTGTGCAGCGTTATAATTTTCGTACACTTCCTTGTAGTAACGCCCATCGCAGACAATGGCTGTAGGACAACTAATCAACAGTCGAGATAATAGTGTCTCGGTTGATAAAAATCTGATGCAATCACGGATGACGGAATATTTTTCAAATTTCATCATAGACCCCGAAAATAGATTCATCTTACTAAAAACCACTGCAAATGGCCTAATCTGAGGAAAAAATAGAAATCGATTACACCCTGTCGCTCCAGTGGGTCTAAAACTGACCATATGTTGAAAGAAAGGAAACTAAAGCGGTTGTTTTAATTAATTTTCACAAGTGTCTACATAGACTCATTGGAAACAGGGCGAGCAATAACTGATCAGTATTTAATAAGAAAGAGACTAGAGAGCCCTTCACAACGAAAGTGGAATGAGAACAGTCTAACACCGTAGCATAAATAAAAATGTTCAGACAAGCACCTGATGAAGAGCGGAGAGCACGACAGTAGAAACGTTGTGATAACATCAACGAAGATGACGACAATATATATATATATATATATATATATATATATATATATATATATATATATATATATATATATATATATACAAAAAAGTAGATTAGTAAAGTTAATATAATTAACCTTACTAATCTACTTTTTGTATGAATGATCCATGTAATATAAATTGAACTGCACCACATATTTGATTTAAAAAAGAACTGATCCGACGTGCAAATTTTTGGAATAACAGCTGCGAAATTACTCTATTTATTGAACAATTTAGTTCATACCACATTGACTGAAAAACTCCTACAACAAAAAAATTCTCAAATTACCATATTAGTAAAAAAAATGCACTCTCGTAAATTTTCAAAATATCAACCTTAGCGTTGCGACTGCACGCTCAAAAATTTCTTATCCGTTAACAATAACAAAAAAATATATATATTTCGATTCGCATTTAATCTTTCGTGTCCCGCTACTACCTGGATTTACTAAAAAAAACAAATTAATTTCCATGTCTGTGGATGGATGTATGTACAGCTGAAAGTACTAGCAGATTAAAAAAAGACTTTATACAACTTGAAGTTATTAAAAACAAGGATCATAACATTCATCGAGTGGTTCGTAGGTTAATGTAACTTTAATAAATTTGTTTGCAAAGATGTTTTTCGCCATTTATATCATTAACTTTACTAATCTACATTTTGTATAAATGATTCATGTAATATAAATTGAACTGCAACACATATTTGATATATATATATATTTATATATATATACTCCGCGTTTAAATGATAATGCATTCTTAAAGGCATTTTAATTCTCAGAATCAACACTTCTTCGACACGCAAGTAATAACACGTTGCATCAAAATATGAAAAAACTACTTAAATTCTAAATCATCAGAAAAATGCAATCATTATATGAACTTTGAAGTTCCCTATTTCTTTTAGCTTTCTTTCTTTCTTTGATGAAGACTGAAACCAGTTCTTCCGTGGATTACCAAGAAGTAATGTCAATTTTGAGTAATTCTACTACACGTTTAAAATGAAGACACCGAAAGTAATACGTCAGAAAGAAAAGCGATGGTTGAATTGTTGCCATCTTATATTTTCAATATCGCAGAGCTTAGTAGGATGAGTTGGTCACCATCTGTGAGAAAAAGAGCACTATGTCACAACTCACTCCGGAATTTGGAAAAGGCATGCTGTACTGCTTGGCATTCGTACCGGACGTTCCAATACGAACATTTCAGAGTGCTTAGTTGTCAATCGGAGGACAGTGAAGAGGATTCGGAAAGAGTTGGAGGAGTCTAATGGTGACTACGAAGGTGTTTGGAATGATTACTAGTGATAGCGACGGTATGCTTCCATTCATCTTCCCACGGGGCCTGAGACTCAACACGGAGGCCTGCACCAAAGACCTTGTGAAGGTAGTGTTTACCTGGGTCAAGAGGGTGGCTGCTCGAAGACCCTGTGTCTGGCAATAGGACTCTTCACCATGCCACACAATCAGAAGAACCTAGTCATGGCTGTCAGACAATTTCTGCGACCATATAACCCCTTAGATATGGCCACCTAACCCCCTTAAACTGCAACTCCCCTGATTATTGTGTATGGGGCGCAGTTCAGCAAGATGAACTGAAGGCAAGGATTATAGCGGTTTTCTAAGCCCGGCTTAGATGTGGCACAAGGCCGAAAGTATGGGGCACCCAGTGAGGATCGAACTCACTACTCAGTTGTAATTGATCTAGCAAGACAAGCTTTCTAACCATTACACCACGTCAAGGTACCCACATAGTGATTTTCCAAGCGTAGCTTGGATGTGGCACAAGGCCGTAATAAGAGGCACCCAGTGAGGATCGAAATCACTACTCAGTCGTAATTGTTCTAGCGAGACAAGCTTGCTAACCATTACGCCACCTCGAGGTGCCCAAGGCAAGAATTACAGAAGCATTCACCAACTTAAACAAGGAGACTGTTCAGAAGAGTTGCAAGAGATTGCGAAGTCATCTGGAGGCTGTGACTGAAGCCAATGGTGATTTTATTGAATAAATTTACTCTTCAGTATTTCAAAATGTTTAATGCAATTTTGGTAAATATATATGTTAAAATGAGATGTTAGTGCTATTTTCATATTGATATTTATTGTATAAAAATACAGTTAAGTCACAAGGCCGCTGATATTTTCATATTTACGTAATTTCGACGACAATTTCTCCATCGCGTCCTGTACGAAGTTCTTTGAGCGGCTAAGGAAGAATTCATCACAAAATGTTAATATCTGATTATGTTTCTTAGAGATTGTTCAGTGAATAAATCCAAGCTCATTGCCGTTTTCCCTCGGGTAAAAACGAAAAGAAACCCGTTAAAATAAATAATAATTATATATATATATATATATATATATTTCATAGATTTTTTTCAGTATGCAAGTAAGTTTTACGTCTTCAGGTTTTCCTTCTCTTTCTGTTTCCTTTTGCTGGAAGAGTAACATTAACTGACTTTTTATTTTGTTTCTTCTCTCTTTAATAATAATATTATTACCCTTTTTTTTTTCTTTTTGGGTTTTTTCAGAAAAATGTCCCATCCTGGAAATGTCGAGAGACTGTCAGTTTGCAGACATGCTGAATATTCCTTTAAATGGACGAAAAAGAGACCTGTGCAATCGACATGAAATGTGTTATCACTGTGTAAGTTGAATCGAAATCTGTTTTTTTTTGGGGGGGGTATTTATATCACATTTTTAAAAACTTATCTTCTACGTGGAAGCGTTGGTAGTGTAACGGAAATTGGCTCGTAAAATTAAATTTAGTTTTTCTATCTTCCGGCTAAGTTGTTTCATGTTAGAATTAACTTTCCAAAGTTCATTTATTGTATCCATCTGTGTATTTTCGGCTCTCACTAGAGATCGTTATCAAGAATTACGTGTTATTAGCTTAGCATATTATTAGGTATGCGTGTTTAACAAATTCCGACATTTCTTAGCGTGTTGGAACCAATTTAAGTTACTTAAAGATGGCGTTATCTACAACGGTCAAACTGAATTTATATGTGCATTGTTTATACACACTTCAATATACGACCTCCGGTTAATTTGCAGTATAAGCACTAAAAGCCCATGGTAATGAAAATGTTCTATTATGGTGTAAAATTGTCTGATTATTTCGAAAATGATATTAAAAGTTTGCGTTTTATTACCGTTTAAGAGTTATGGACAATGCAAGTTCGATCTCTTTCGCGTCGTGTCGACAGAACGGCCGCCATTAATGGCTTTGTCTAGATACGTTTGCCTCAAGTAGTCATGCGGCTCGGAAGCTTCACTTGTGCTGATAACTACGCAATGCGCGAAGTTTAAAATGAATGCGCGATTCCAAAAATATAGACGTGCCTGGAAGGATAAAAAAAATGTTTTCCTTTTTTCTCAATGATGAGTTTTGTTTTTAAATTGTGTCGTGAAAATTTTCCTTAAAATCCAACATTTGAAATTAAATATAAATTACGTAACTGAAAGGTAAAAAAAAATGTTTCCCTTTTTATCAACGATTTTTTTCTTCTTTTTTTGGTGAGGAAAAAGGATTCACCCATGACATTATATTTATTTAGAAATGCTTTCAATTGTCTCTATAACAAATTTAAACCAATTAAAAATGAATTCATTATTTAATAAAGTTTTACTTTTACAAAGAAACAATACCTTTAAAAAAAGGAATTCATACCAAATTTAAAAAATTGATATACGGCTAAACTAAAATAACCAAAAAACTTCTCACTGCATCATGCATATTTGACTGCGCTGCGTGTGCTTCGTATACCCTTATTAGACTGGGTGTCATGACGGGTACATTGGGCTTGGTTTATTTGTACTCTAACGTCATTTTGTTGGTGTTCTGCTCTCACACTCAGTAATAATGGGTAAACAAAATATCACCATGATGATAAAATAAAATAAAGTGGCCGATGTAAAGTTGACGGGCTACTTGACAACAGAAAATGGCTATCGGCCACTCTCAGCGGTTTGCTAATGAATAATCACTTCCGAACCTTCCCAGTTGAATCTCGAAGTTTGCCTAAATAGTTGCCACGCGACAGTAAAAAGGTTAAAAAAAAAAAAGATATGTCCACACGGCAAAGAGGTCTTGTCCATTTCGCTGTGTGTTTGTGGCCGAGTTTCCATTCGAAAAATATGGCCTGAAGTCGTTTAATTGATTCGAGCTATTAACGATAATTGCAGGTTTAAGTACAGAAAGATCGGAAAATCTGATAGCGAGGATGTGCGCATGCGCAAAACTAAAAACAAAGTAGGGAAGCAAAACAAAATCAAGATAGTTATTTGATATTGTGCATGTATGTGTTTACGTGTGCGTGTGTGTGTACGTTTACGTGTATGTGCTTGCTTTTACGAGTGTATACCCGCTCGTGTTTGTATGTATGAGCGCTTTTTTTGTGGGGTAATAAAGAAATCGATTCGAAAGTAAATCTCATGTAAGAAGGGGGTGCTGAAAAGCTAATGTATGAGGAGCGGACAAAACACTTCCCAAAATCTGACTGAATAACCAAACATCAGGATTATTGTTTTAATCAATGGGTCGAGCTGAGAAAACTCCTCCCACTCTGTACTTATCAAAAACAAGAGACAAGGGAGCAGGAAGATTCTTCTTGTGACAATATATATATATATATATATATATATATATATATATATATATATATATATATATATATATATTCAAATGTAACGCGAACGAAATGAATATGTGGTGTGCTGCTCAGATTTGTTTTAGAATTGTTAATGAGATTGTTAGTGAGGCTGCGTTTTTAGTAAGAGCACATACATTTAAATTTGCAAAAAACACAAGGAAAGAAGAACAAAAGATCAAATTGCATTCAACAATAAAATATATATTGAAAATCAACGAGTACAACAATTGTGCTTATGTGTTAATATTTAGGGAGAGAAAAGTAGCTTCCCTTGCACTGATATCTGATCAAAGATAGGAATAATGTATTTAAGAACTTTCTTGTTGAAATGTTCAGAGTTCAGTGAATAAGATTTGAATTCAAGAATGAAAAGTTTGTACAAAAAGGATAATAGAATTTGGTTTGTGACTTGGCTTGTGACAGACAGTTAACAGTGTAGTGTAATGGTAGTTCTATGTCTGTGTGTGCGTGGATAGAAGAATGTAGATACTGAGTTCTGCTGATTTATTGTTCTACTAACTTATTTCTGGAATACGAACTGTTTAAATACTTTTTGGGTAGGCTCCAGAGAGAAGCGGGAAAAATATCAAAAGGAATATCTCAAATACACGATTGGATAAAAATTGAACAATCACGGATTTTCTTACAAAACCAAGTTGGGCAAAGTCATGACAGAAAATTTTGTGTGGTTACTGCGATAGGTAAATTGTCCTCTAGTAAACAGTACTTATTTTCTATCCAATTTTCACTGAGTATTTTGTGAGCGTGGTAAATCGGAGTAGTCACTACAAATATAATTTTAAACGTTCATAGTGTTAATTTAAAAGAGGGCTCAGTACCAAGAGTAGAGCAATTGTCATTTATTATAAAGATGTTACATACGAACAAACACGTACTCACGACAAAGATGCATTTTTGTTTCGATGCGAATGCATCTCGACATGTGAGGAACAAAGATGGTTATAAATGATTCTATTTAAAAATGCTACTTATGAAACATCACTTTCTTTTTTTCATTATTCATTTTTTTAAAGACATAAGGAGAAACACCATAAAAGGAAAAAATAAATAAAGGGTTTCCATAAAAGGAAAAGAAAATAATAATAATAATAATAAGAATAAGAAGAAGAAGAAGAAGAAGAAGAAGCAGAAGGAAACAGGTAAAAGGAAAGAGGATAAGAAGACAATAAAATGAAAAATGGGGAAGAAGAAAGAGAAATATAAGGTTTAAGAGAAATTAAAAGGCAACACGTCATAAACTCCAAAGAAAAAGAAGAGAAAAAGAATAGAAGAGAAGAGAAAAATGAAAAGGAGAAAGATTTACATGAATACGAAAAAACGGAAAAAAGGAGAAAGAAAAAAGAAAGAAAGAAAAATATGTGTTGTTGATAACAATTCAGCCAATGAAAGAAAGTTAACATTAAGATAAAGAATTATTTTAAGACATTTTTTATATTTATACGTTCTTTTTATAGTTACAAATATTTAAGTAAATGCTCTATTTATAATAAACAGTATTAACAACATTTACTGGCCTGAATGTCCGAGAAATTTTCATAGAAAATATGCATCCTCCGACAGGAATCGAACCTGTATCCTATATGGAACCGTCATATAGCCTGACGTGCTTTTCTATGAAAGTTTCTCGGGCATTCAGGCTGGTAAATGTTGTTTAATACTGTTAGTAAGATACCCTTCTTAACACAAATGAACTAGACAAGACGCCTTACATAAAGAACTCAAAGTGAATCAAGGAAAGTCAGTTGCACCCGAGTCAGGCAGAGAGGAACCCAGATTAGGCTATAGCTACGGGAAGAGTCTCGTCTGAGGAGGTAGACAAACCGACCCGGTATATGCGGGGACAACAGGGAAATTTTGCTTGAGCCTACGGGCCCGGCTACGCCCACATAAAAATCGGCCTTGTGCCACATCCTGCCTTGTGGGTAGGTTGGTAAGTACCAGGCAGTCCGCTGTCTGGCTCTGGTTCTGATTCGCTATTGCCAAGTTCTCTGTCTTCGGGAAGAGGGCAACTCAATTGAGTCTCTGACTACTGACGGAGACGCGGTTAAGAAAAACAAAGTGCCCGATCCTGCGGGTGCTGGGTAAATTTTGACTTTTGGCCTGGGTGTATGCACTCGGGTTCCCCACAATAAACTCGACCTTGTGTCACATCACGTCTCAGTGTGGGGGGGGGTGATTGGCTAAATACCAGTCCGGTGGAGTCAGTCGAGGAGAATTTCTTAACTCCTATTAATATCGGAAAGAGCGATAACAGAAACTTGAGAAACCTATCTTTCTGAAATATTGTTTTAAGTGAAATATTTTATAAAATGCAACAGACAATCGTACTGGTTACTTGGTCAGTATCGAATGTTTCCTTATAAGGAAATGGCTAATATTACCATTACCATTTGTTTTATGCAACAATTGGTAATCTTTTTTTTTTTTTTTTTCACTCTTTCAGCGTTAATATGATTTTCTTTTCAGCCTTATGCATTATAGTTATATAGTGATTGGTTAGGGTCAATGGTAAGGGTTTATTTTAAAATAAGGTTTATTTTAAAATAAGGTTTATGTGTTAGGATTCGAGGTGAGGGCTAATGGTTAGAGGTTAATCTTAAATTAATCCTTATAGATTAGGGTAAGTGTTAGCGGTTAGTATAAAGGCTTAGGGGTATAGGTTATAGTTTGGAGTGAGTTTTGTGATTAATATTGAGTATTTACTCTTTGTCTAACAAATACAAACATGCAAAAATCAGATCATTAATATCAGGGTGAGACTGAATACAGTTACTCCACATTGGTAATTAGTCAAACTGAACCAGAAATCACTAAATTCTGTTCAAATGACCAAACATAATTATTTTTAATTTTTGGGAAGAGCTTCTTAGTTGTACTGAGAACTTTTCATCACGCTCTCGTAATTATTTTTTTTTTTTAATTCAGAGTTAATTACAAATGAGATCCAATGACTGCGTTCAAATTTTTATTTTAGAAAAAAAAAATTCAGCTTTTTATTTATTTATTTATTTTATATTATTTTTTTTTTTTTTTTTTTTTTTTTCTCTCTTTTATTTTTAATGGACAGATGTTTGAAAGAAGAATACAAGAGATTAGGTCATTCATTGAAAAGCGATTTGTCGCCATACAATTAGTGAAATATCATTAAGCTCGGCTTACATTTCTGCTGGCAGCCATGTGAATTGGACGAGATTTCGACGAGATTTGCAATCGTCGTCAACGATATGAAAGAAAAATAATCAATTTCGAAATTTCTATTTTAAAAGACAAACACTGGTGTTGCCAAAATAATTTATTCTATAAACTCAGTCAACGGTTGTAACATTTTGGGCATCATACTGAAATTCGTAGGCGCATTAAGATAGCCAAAGATGCTTTCCAAAAACAGAGTATAAAAAAAAAAAAAACAGAAAAAATTCGTTAGAAAAAAAAGAAAAGAAAAAAAGTGTATTGTTACGTAATACCAGTCCTCTTATATGGCAGTGATGGCTGGACAATCTTATCAAAGATTAAGAAAAGACTTGAAGCAACAGAAATGTGATTCTACAGAAGGGTACTGAAAATACCAAAGACAGAACATGTGATCAACGAGGAAGTTTTAGAGAAAATGGAAACAAAAAAGAAACATATACTTAACATCAGGAAGAGACACTTGAAGTTTCTAGTGCATATAATGAGGAAAAGGAGCTTGGAAACTTTGATACTCACAGGAGAGATAGAGAGTAAGAAAAAAGCTTGAGTAAATGAATGGCGGTACAAGATTTAGGACGGGTAACAATAATACATTCATTAAAAGTTACAAGAGATTCACAGGACAATTTGAAGGCAAGAGGGACAAAGGAAGACAACATATAACCTACATAGCGAGGTTGATTATATCTTGTTATATATTTAGAGATGCTTGATAAAAGCCAAAGAAAAATCTGCAATATTATTGGTCCTGATCTGGGGGATCGGCTTCAGTCACTTTTCCAACGCCGTAAAGTTGCTTCGCTCTGCCTTTTCTATAAATACTTTTGTGCGAACCTATTACGCACGAACATATACATACAAACACAAAATCACATGTACAATGCCAAACGATCATTGGCTAATAAATCACTAATACATTTTCTACAAGCAATTTACAAATCGCAGTAATGCGCAATTTTGGAATCGCTTTATTTTTAAGTAGTCAAATTTGTGCACTTTTGAGAGAAATGGCTTACAGAAGCTTCCTTATGTCTCCACAAAGCTCGCACTCTGATTGGTTGATGCCAATTTTTTTACTACGTTAATAAAACATCAAAAAACGAAAAGAATAAATAATGCAAAATGAAAATGAAAAACAAGTAAAATAAATTAACCCAAACAAATAAATAAACAAGCCACTCCCGCAAAAATAACCGCCAGAATAAATTACCCACAATGCACCACTGACCCATATATATAAATATGTTTTATATATCCAAGCGCTTCCGGCTATACTTTTAGCCATTTTCAAGAATGAATTTCATTTTACTTTTTAGCTGAATATATGGATAGTTTTATGTATGTATCTAGAGTTATAGGAATATTTTATTTTCAAAACATGGTCAGTACAATGTGGCCTTGTTCATAGTTGATATTATTGAGTGTTGGCTTTTTCTTTTTTTCTTATTAATAATGATTCTGCTATTTTTAGCTTTTTTGTATGTGCTTAATATAAGAAAACTATTTTTTTTAATTGTTCATTGATTCATTTTATACGGTTTATCTACCCATTGCATGTTATTTAAAGCAAGAAAACATTTTTTTTAAATTGTTAACATTTTTTGGTGATAATAGCTGGGGAGAAGAACGGGTGGATTTATGTATAAATGAATATAATGAACCCAATAGGAATTTTCTCTCTGATTAACAATTCCGAGCCATTACCCATGACATCACCCGCATAACCAAGATTACAGTATCTGGTATTTTCTATCTAGATCAAGCTCGATATTGCTATGGGTTAAATAGCAGGATAGCCTAGCCCTACAGTCTTAGTTGGCAACCAGTCTATTGCAAAAACTAACAACCGCCTACTGCGGGAATTCCTCATCCAATCCAATCAGGGCTCAATTCTCGGCCTGATCTTCAGGTACAGAATAGGACAAGGAGTCAGGTACTTACTGGAACTGTACAGGGAGCCGATCATCCCTACACGCAAGCCGCTAATGGCCCGCTGGCGGTCCGCCGATGGCAACGCTAGCGGTCCTCTGCTGGCAGCCACTGGTGGGCTACCCGCTAGTGGTAACATTGCCGAGAGGAACACGCCGTCGGTCCGACAAACAGCAAACTACCAGCGGTAAACGCTAATGGCATGCCATCCAATGGCAGATTGGTGGCTTGCGTGTTCGGATTTTGCCTGCTTTTTTTTTTTTTTTTTTTTTTTTTAGAGATGGATCATATGTAGCAGTTTCGCTTGAAGTCTAGGTTGATTTTGTCAACCCCTTAACAAACTCAAGGTACGGGGCCTCCCCAATAGGTGAAAACAGGGGATGGAGGCATACCACCTCGCTGACGACGGACAACTTACGGCAGACTGTGTTTGACACAAGATGATTCTTTAATCTTGTTAAACACAAAGTTGGGATCTGTTTTTTTTTCTTTAGGTATTAAAATGAGAAACGGCAAATTACTAAATTTTAATAAAAGTAAAAATAAGATTTTTTTTTTCAAAAAAGAATCGCATGAGAAAATAATGATTAGAAATAAACGTGAACATTTAATGGCTTTCCTATTTAAATTTTCTGATGAATCTTAACTTTGGCATAAAAATTCACCTGCTCAGTTACACCTGTGCGTCTGCAAAAACCACAGAGTCGACCTGTTGTTCATAATGCAACTATACTGAGCAGACTTCAGTTAAAGATTCTGGTCAAGAGTACATAATCTGCTATATGACCAACTATTGAATAAAGTTAATACATTCAAACACTCAGTTGCAAAGACTTGAAACTTTGTCTTAGTACAACCATAAAAATCATCTGAATGAACACACACACACACACACACACACACACACACACACACACACACATATATATATATATATATATTATGTGTATATATAAATTTTTAAGATATATCTTTTAAGAATAGTGCTTTTGGTTATTGGGATTTTATTCTGTCTATACCAATCCTATACTTATATATTAGGTTGGTGCAAAAATAATGACCTAATAATGTCGTTTTTTAACGTATTTTTTTTTAACGTCAAAAAACGACATTATTACGTCATTATTTTTGCACCAACCTAATATATGGCGAGTTCTATGACGATAACGTGTGTAGAAATTTCCCTGTTACATCGTTCAATATGTGAGCTTAACAACTTTAACAAAATATTGCAATAACAATCATAAATATGAATGCTGATCGTTATTTTAAGAAGTGGGTACAAATGAAAGGATTTAAAATTGACAACTTTATCCATTTCACTAAAACAGCCTTAAAACACTTCTTTCTTCCCATCTTTCTTTCTTTAATTCATTTTCCCTTTGAAACCAAGTAGTGTCTTTTCTCCTCTTTCTGTGAATCCATTAATTATGAGGTATTGACAAGGCGTAACGGTCGTGCAAACTAACAAAGGGATGGACAAGCACAATTATAATAGGATACATTTATTTTTTTAAAATTTTATTTAGGTTTTACATGATTGGTTTTCAAATATATCCATAACAGACAGCAGATAATGTTTGGCTGCTTGGGTGGAGTAATGGTTCGGCAAGTTGAATTCATCTTTCAGCCTAGACTGTTGCATTCCCTTTCACACAAACGTCCAAGAAATACTGTGAAAAATTCCTATTTAAATTTTCTGATGAATCTTAATTCTTAAGTTAATGATTGAATAAACTAGTTCTCCGGCAATAGAAATTCCCCTATCGCATCGTTAAATATTTGAGCTGAACAACAAAATATTTCAATATCAATCATTCATATGAATGCGCGCCTGTATTTAAAGAAGTAAGGGGGTACAAATGAAAAAAAATTGAAATTAACATTTTTTAAATTTCACTGTAATTGATGTTAAACACTTCTATCTTTCCTTCTTTCTTTCTTCCTTTTATTTTCTTAATGAAACCAAGTAGCGTCACTGGTATGTCTTTTCCGTCTTTCCAACCGATCAGAACAGAATAGTCCATTATTTATGAGATATTGACAGGAGACGTTAAACCATTTCTTCTTTCTTTCTTTCTTTCTTTCTTTTTCTCACTGAAAAAAGTAGCGTCACTGATATGTCTTTTCCGTCTTTCCAAGCGCTCTAAACAGAATATCCCATTATTTATGAAATATTAACAGGAGATAGTAAACACTTTCTTTCTTTCTTTCTTTCTTTCTTTCTCACTGAAAGCAAGTAGCGTCACTGATATGTCTTTTCCGTCTTTCCAAGCGCTCTAAACAGAATAGCCCATTATTTATTAGATGTTAACAGGAAGCGTTAAATACTTTGTTCTCTCTCTCTTTCTCTCTCTCTCTCTCTCTCTCTCTCTCTCTCTTTCTTTCTTTTTCTTACTGAAGGCAAGTAGCGTCTTTGATATGACTTTTCTGTCGTTCCAGGCAATCAAAACTGAATAGTTCATTATTTATGAGGTATTGGCAAGGCGTAACGGCCGTGCTAACTCAGGGATGAACACATAGAATTATAATATTTGTTTTATTTCTTTTCAGGGTACCACCATTGGCCTTGGAGCATCCATCTGTGACCGAGGTTTTCTGGCCGACTCTATTAAGGAGTGCAATGGAAATTTGAATTGTATACACCTTGCTGACATCTTCCTCCGCCTCATGCGTGTGACCCACAACTTTAACACCATGCCCAACAATGTCTGCAATGTGGCCTGCGTTCGCGACTACGTCATCGGCTTGTGAGATGAAGCTTCTCAAGCCTTAAGATAGTTCTCGGCATGGCTAGGGTTAGGGTTAGTGTTGGGGTTAAGATTAAGGCACTAAGCTTATCGTCACTTAGAATCCCACCTACCTGGGGACCGACATAATCCAATCCCACCCACCCGGGGACCTACATCTTCCAATCCCAATTACCCGGGGACCGACATGATCCAATCACACCGACCTGGGGACCGACATAATCCAATACCATCCACATAGGGACTGACAAAATCCAATCGCAATCCCATCCTCCTACAGACAGACATAATCCAATCCCACCCAACTGGGACCAGCATAGATCAATTCTACCGGCCTGGGGACCACTATAATCCAATCCCATCAACCTGGGGACCACTATAATTCAATCCCATCGACCTGGGGACCTAAATAATCCAATCCCATCGACCTGAGGGGGACCTAAATAATCCAATCCCATCGACCTGAGGGGGACCTACATAATCCAATCCCATCGACCTGAGGGGGACCTACATAATCCAATCCCATCGACCTGAGGGGACCTACATAATCTAATCCCGCCCATCTGGCACCGGCATAATCCAATTCCACCCATCTAGAGGCTGACAATTCTCCAAGAATACACAATCAGGACGAAAACAAAAATAACAATAATAAAATTAATAATGATAATAATAATTAATACGAAAGGCCAAAAAACTGGAACAAGAAAAAAAATTACATTTTGAAAGCGAAAAAAATGACGAACGAATTGTCTTAAATGTTTCATGTCTGCGAGTAAAAAAAAAATGTACCTTTTCACTGGTCGTGAGAAATGCGTGTATTTTTTGTAAGTGTGAAAACTGTTTGATGGCGCTGGTCTTTGTTCATTTTTTTTACCTTTTTTTCTTAATTTTGCTTTATGTTTTTATTTCTGTTTTTCTCATTTTAAAACCATTGATTAATGACCAATTAGGAATATTAGAAAGGGCCGTAAACATCGGCGACATTCAATTCGAAGGGAGAGCAAGTAATTTGTCAGATATTTGAATTAGAAAACAAGACAAAATAGGAATTTGATACGATCTTTTTTCTTACCATTTTTTTTTTTTTTTTTTGGGATGATGCGGAAAAGGGATTAATAGAATATGATAATTTTCTTCTTATTATTCACAAACGGTTCAATATTTTCAGTAAACACTTCAGAGAGGTCTCGGGAATGTTTTCCTGCTGAGAAGTGAGGATACAAGTAAGAAAAAAAAACTTTCTTTGGCAAAGTCACTGTTGGCAAAAAAGAAAACAGCCGGCAAATCGTGAAAAAGCTGCAATGTAATTTGCTTTTTTTTTTTTGTATGTTCACAATGACATTAAAAACAACTAGTTTCTTCGACTGTGAAAATGCATATATATATATATATATATATATATATATATATATATATATATATATATATATATATATATATATATAGGCATATTTTCATTCAAGCATGTTTGGTTAATTATTAGGTTGGTGCAAAAATAATGACGTAAGAATGTCGTTTTTGACGTTAAAAATACGTCAAAAAAACGACATTATTACGTCATTATTTTGCACCAACTAATAATTTAGATGTATTATGTCTATTTTACTTTTAATCGTTTCAGTTTCACGAATTAATTTCTTGGTGGCTGTAGAAAATTGATTAAGAAAAATTCCAAAATTTTCTTTCAAATGATTTTTATTTTCCCCAAGTACCGTCAATCTAATCTGAGATCATCTTCAGGGGTTGACTGTTTTATGCGTTAAATAAAGTCAACTACGACTATAGCAACAAAGTTCCCAAATGTTCTTAGCAGCAAAGTGTTATATAAAAATTACTAAATTAAATCTTTTTAAAGAAAGAAAATCACATAAGCTATCTTCCTTGCATAGCGGTGAAAAAATATTTTGAATATACAGTGTTAAAGCATAAGACATCCATAAATATGCAGCCCCTGAAGATGGTCTCAGATGAGATTGAAAGTACTTGGGAAATTAAAAATTATCTGAAAGAAAATTTGGGAATTTTTCT